>JAMQGT020013281.1:0-39074 GCA_024447675.2 Pterophyllum scalare
TTCTGCACATAAACACTGAGACACTAAAGCCTCGTGCATGTAAATATGTTTTCATAATTGCCATTTGTGTTTTGGTTCTGCTTATAGATATTGGGAAGATGTTTATTATGACAAGTGTGGAGATGACAGCTTCACTGTAATCAGCCCATTCCAGCAATGTATGAAGGTCTAAATATTCATTAAAGGGCCTCACTAATTTTTAAGGGACAAACTGCTTAAATCATTTATATTTATAAATATATATAATTTATAGAACAGGTTTCATATCAGTCTTTTTGCTGAAGTCAGATCATTTAAATTTTCTCACATAACTTTTTTTAAGAAACTTGCTACATAATTTGTATGCGAGTATAATGCACTGACAGAGTTTCTTTGGTGGTACTAAAGTACTAGTATTTTGACTGAAGGTTGGATGTTGATAGAAATGTGCATTCTTAACATGTCAGGGTGTTTTTTAACAATGACCAATCATGAGCTCGCTAGACCTCCAGGAGCTCCTTGGATTATTGTCAGAGACATGATGACTGTAGCCCAAAATATTGGATCAATAACCCGGGATTGCAAACAGAAACAATAATAGAAAAAAACAACAGTACGAATGGCCTGAATCTGCCTGTTGATCTGTCATTCTGGTCATGCATCAGTTTCCCTTTAGAGTAGTACGCAAAGTTTGGGCCCCCCTGATAATTTTCATGATCGTCCTTTATAAATCATTGGTTGTTCAGATCAGCAGTTTCAGTTAAATCTATCATGTAGCAGATGAACACAGTGATATTTGAGAAGTGACATGAAGTTTATAGGATTTACAGAAAGTGTGCAATAATTATTTAAACTAAATTAGGCAGGTGCATAAGTTTGGGCACCCTTGTCTTTTTATTGATTTGAAAACCTTTAGCACTAATTATTAGAACACTAAATTTGTTTTGTAAGCTCACTGACCCTTGACCTATGTACATACACAGGTGAATCCAATTATGAGAAGGGGTTAAGGTGGCCAATTGCAAGTGTTTCTCCTCTTTGCATCTTCTCTGAAGAGTGGCAACATGGGAGCCTCAAAACAGCTCTCCAATGACCTGAAAACAAAGATTGTTGAACATCATGGTTCAGGAGAAGGATCCAAAAAGCTCTCTCAGAGATTTCAGCTGTCAGTTTCCACTGTGAGGAACAGAGTGAGGAAATGGAAGACCACAGGCACAGTTCTAGTTAAGGCCCAAAGTGGCCAAGAAAACTCAGATAGGCAGAGGCGAAGGATGGTGAGAACAGTCATAGTCAATCCACAGAGCAGCTCCAAAGACCTCCAACATCATCTTGCTGCAGATGGTGTCTCTGTGCATCGTTCAACTATTCAGCGCACTTTGCACAAGGAGAGGCTGTATGGGAGAGTAATGCAGAAGAAGCCTTTTCTGCACACACACCACAAACAGAGTCGCTGAGGTCTGCTAAAGCACATTTGGACAAGCAGCTTCATTCTGGAATAAGGTGCTGTGGACTGATGAAACTAACACTGAGTTATTTGGACATAACAAGGGGCGGTATGCATGGAGGAAAAAGAGCACAGCATTCCAAGACAAACACTTGGTACCCACAGTAAAGTTTGGTGGTGGTCCCATCATGCTGTGGGGCTGTGGGGCCAGTGCAGGTACTGGGAATCTTGTTAAAGCTGAGGGTCGCATGGATTCCAGTCAATATCAGCAGATTCTTGAATGTTCAAGAATCAGTGACAAAGTAGAAGTTGCACCGGGGCTGGATACTTCAACAAGACAGCGACGCTAAACACTGCTCAACATCTACTGAGGCATTGATGCAGAGGAACAAGTCCAACGTTCTGGAACGGCCATCTCAGTCCCCAGACCTGAAGATTATTGAAGATCTGTGGTGTGATTTAAAGCGGGCTGTCCATGCTGGGAAACCATCAAACCTGACTGAACTGGAGATGTTTTGTAAAAAACACCTTCAACCAGAATCCAGACTCTCATTGGAAGCTATAGGAAGCATTTAGAGGCTGTTGTTTCTGCAAAAAGGAGGAGCTACTAAATATTGATGTTATTTTCATGTTGGGGTGCCCAAACTTATGCACCTCCCTAATTTCGTTTAAATAATTATTGCACACTTTCTGTAAATCCTATAAACTTCATGTCACTTCTCAAATATCACTGTGTTCGTCTGCTATATGATAGATTTAACTGGAACTGCTGATCCAAACAACCAATGATTTATAAAGGAAAATCAGGGAGATTATCAAACTTTTTCATAATGCTGTATTTGTGTTTCTCTGTGCTTAAATACACAATCAGAGCAAACATCTGTGTGTTTGTGGTGTTTGTGGTTACAGTTCACAGGAAATACAGCCTTCATACAGTGACTGCAACAAACATGAAAGATAAAAATGAACCTGTGCTGCTGACTGATCATCTTAATCTCACCTTTATTGACACGAATCGCTGCTTTGTCCAGTTTGGTGACAAAGGCCTCGTACACATCAGAGAGCTGAAACACACAGTCGTATCTCTTCCAGTCTTCAGGTCTGACTGATGAAACCTGCAGATCAACACTCATCTGGAAGGTCCCTTCATTGTTAGGGAGGATGTCTCCTTTGCCCACACCTTCATGAAGCTCCTCTCCATCTTTCCTCCAGACCATGCTGGCTCTGTTAGGACTGAAGCCTGTAGCATGGCAGGTGACTGGAGAGGAGGAAGTCTTCTGGAGGAGAGACACTGAGAGAAGATCTGGAAACACAGAGACAAAGTCAGTGTGTCTCTGTACATTAACTTTATATGTTCTGACATGCTGTTCAATCAAATCAGGTAATGAGTTTCTACTTGTTCTTATTATGGTGCTCCTCCCATAGTTCAAAAACCTCTTCAGCAGCTCAGGACACTCCTGGGTGAGATCATTCTTAGTTAAAGCTGATGCAGCTCTATCGTTGTCCCATCGTTGTTTGAAGATCACAGCCTGCTGCACTGCAGGAATCCATGTCTGTGTCCTTAAATCAAACGTAATGAAGTCTTCTCCATCATAACCAAACTGATTAAAACCATTAATCTCATCAGTCATTTCATCCCATTCACAGCCAAACATCCTCTGAAATGTGTGAACACCTGAGAGACAGAAAGGGAAACTTCTGTAGTCAAACATCGAAAAAGGCTTCACTGCAGTAATGTTATTACCTACCAAGTATCAATCAGTACATCATAAGTTCATAAGTACATAATCTATCTACTGTAGATCCCTGAGTGTCTGAAGAGATGCTTTTTTGTAGACCAGTTTCATTTCTTTAACAGAATAATGAATTTAGAGCTGCATATGCATAAATCATTTTCATAGATTGACACAAACTCCCAGCTGCAAGCATCGCTGATCTAGGCCATAAATATAGATGAAAGCCTTTACAGACACAAACTAACGGTTAACAGGTGATTACTGGAAGGATGCCAAATCTAAATTCAAGAGGTAAAATTAATATCAACCTTTTGTTTGGTTAAAGCTTGCATCAGCTGTTTGATGGTGAGTCTGAAGAACCTTTGACTCTTACGGCACTCTTTAGTGAACCTGACCAAGTACGCAGGGTCATGTTTCTTCATCCAGTCCTGTCTGGGTTCAGCTGTCTTGGTGTTACTGTCACAGTAAACCACCTCAAATCCACGAACCAGTGCAGCACCGACAAACTCCGGCCAGTTTTCTTCTCCGAACAATCCAGTGAAGCAAACTGTTACACTGTGAGTCGCTGCAGAGCAAACAGGATTTCATTCTTACAATAAATGAATAACAACTTTAGTTAGGCTGAACTCAGAGGTCCAAAGTAATGAAGCAAAGCGCCAGCGGAGGAAATAAGTGACAAACCCCAAAATAATCAGCAAACGATGGAAACAGGGAAACTCTGACAGAACAAAGGGAAGGCTGGACCAAGGGTAACCAAGGGAATTGGAAACGTCAGAGTATCAAGACACAACTCAAACTAATCAAGTCTAACTTTTTTATACAAAAGATTAAAAGAAAATGTGATCTTACCTGGAGATGCAAACTGACAGCAGTGAACAAGCAAAAATACAACTCTGAACATGTTTTAGAGATGGTGAGGAGGGGAAGAGGGTAACCTGGCTCTCCCAGTGTGGGATCAATGAAGTCTTTATCTATTGATCGATATCAGTCCTGACTGAGCTGCATGTCAATGTTGGAAAGAAACAGAAGGTCACATCAGCCCCGAGCAGTTTAGTGCACCCCCAGGAACTGTGGTGACAGATGTGTGTCTCTGAAGTGCGACCACACGGTGCTTTTGTAAGCAGCTGCATGTGTGACAACTTGCCACTGATGCCTCTGCAGTGACATTTATACAGCTACCTGTGGTATTCAGAATAGCTTCATTTCTACAGGGGTGTTTCCTGCTGTCATCTGAAAACCGAAGATCAAATGCTCAAGAAGAAGCATAGTGATGGTCTATAAATTACATTAAGTTATTTTATTGGATTATCAGTTAAGCTTTCATCATGCACAGAAAACTCAAACAGAACTGCAGGACCTGCACGTGCTTTGTAATAGAAGTGATGCTGGCGTTTCACACGGTGCACCCTCTAAATAACAGAAGCATTTAGTCCTAATCTGGTGATGTTCAGAGTTTCACAGTCACATGTATTAAACATGAATTACAAACAATGCAAACCATGCTTCCTTAATGTTTAACACTAGATCAGATATTCTACATAGAGACAGCACCAAGCCAGCAGTAGCTGTAAACAAGCACAGTGTAGCTGGGTAACCTGCGCCTGCTGTCTGCTGTGCTCATTTTCTGACCTGGACTCATGCAGGTACATCCAGGCAAGGCCGAGTACACAATCTAACTGTATGAGCAAGCAGACTTGGATATATGAGCAGCTCAGTCAGCAGTAGAAGAACAGAGTCAAGGGGCAGTGGGGGGTGGGCATTTCCTGTTTAAAGAGGAAGATCGTTTTCTCTTTTATGACGGGAATTTTTAATAACTGCTGTAGAATTCCACACTACGTCCTGCAAAGAATCCGTGCATATTTAGGATGAAACGTCTGTCTGTGCAAAACTGTGTTTCCTCATATCTGGATGGGTGTCGCCTCACTCAGTGTGTTACAGTCAAATCCTCAGTCTGCTCGTCAGTGGCTTGTTTAGGACGGCTCAGATGTCCTTATCAAGAGCGTCACTGCCTTCACAGTTCTTTACATAAAACAGGACGGTGGTTGCGGTCCTCAAAGTTTGCTTGTGTAAGCAGATCCCAGGTAATGTGCTCAAAGCAGTTCTGCAGCTGAAGCTCATTCTGGCCTGCAGTAAACCCTGTTTGTCTGCTTGAGTTTTAGTTGAAGCCTCCTCTGCTGGGAAGCTGAGCAGTGACGCCTTGTGGCAAAGAATTGTAATTACATCCATATGACCAGATCCCTCATTCACGGGCAGCGGCGCTCAGACATTTGGTTCTGTGCATTCATAAAACAACTAGCACATGTGCACTTCCTGCATTCATTTACAAATAAAATTTTAGACATTAGAGAAAAAATTATTCAAAACCATCTCCAAGATTTATCTTCATGTTCGGCTGCTTTCAGCACTGCTGGTATTTGCTTAGACTCTTTGGCTCCAGTTGATCTTTTGGAGTTAACTTCAATAGTTACTTCCTCCAAACCATCAACATGTTTATTAGATCCCATTCCTACTAGACTGTTCAAAGAAGGCTTTCCAATTATTGATGCTTCAATCTTAAAAATGATCAATCTGTTTTTATTAGGTGGCTATGTGCCACTGGCCTTCAAGGTGGCTGTAATTAAACCGCTACTTAAAAAGCCATCACTGACCCAGCTGTCTTAGCTAATTATAGGCCAATCTCCAACCTTCCTTTTCTCTCCAAAATCCTTGAAAGAGTAGTTGTAAAACAGCTAACTGATCATCTGCAGAGGAACGGTTTATTTGAAGAGTTTCAGTCAGGTTTCAGAATTCATCACAGTACAGAAACAGCATTAGTGAAGGTTACAAATGATCTTCTTACAGCCTCTGACAGTGGACTCATCTCTGTGCTTGTCCTGTTGGACCTCAGTGCAGCTTTGATACTGTTGATCATAACATTTTATTACAGAGATTAGAGCATGCCATAGGTATTAAAGGTACTGCACTGCAGTGGTTTGAATCATATTTATCTAATAGACTCCAATTTGTTCATGTAAATGGGGAGTCATCTTCACACACGGCTCGTGAGGCTATGAATGTAACCACATACGTCATCAACACAAGCCTCGATACGCGCTTCATAAAAATCTCCCTCGATTACTCGACATGCGTCGAAGCCTCGACACAGAAGGACTCATCACCACCTGCAGGCTTGTTGGTGTGGTTGGAGGCTGAATGACCTTGCAGGCCTGAAGGGATGAGGGCCACGTGTTTCCCTGCCTTGCATGGTATTTCTCATGTGTTATGTTGATTATTTCATGTTTTCTTTCTGACCTTGAGTGAAGTTCATTAAAGAACTGTTGGACTATCTCAGCTGTGCATTAGTGGGTGGGGCCCAAAGCAATGCAGTAGAAGTTAGTATTGTGTGTGTTTGCCTCTTTAATATGTGTAACTGTGTGGATTTTCTTGTCGCTGATGTTTTTTTGTTGTCTTGTTGAAACAGGAAATGAAGCCACTGTAGTTGTTGGTGCACTCAGTTAGAGAGTGTGTTCAGAATAAAGGACCTTTTATATATATTGTGTTTTATCTCGAGCTCATTTGGCCAGACACAACATAATACACAACTTGGAAAGAACCAATTTTGATTTGTGTCTGACCGGCATAAAATAGTATTGGTGCACCAAAGAGTTGGTTCCTAAAGAGCTGTCACCCAAAATCTTGGTAGATCTCAGTGTGGTGTGTCCTCAAAATATATAGGAAAGTGGAATAGTGGAGGATGAACTCTATATGATAAAATTCTTTGGGATTGGTTCCAAAATCAATCAGATTTTGATCAAAAATCAAAAATCTTTGAAATCTTAAAGGACTTTTGGCTGGAGCTTTAAATTAGGAGTCACTGATGTCTGAAAAAGAGCAGGAACTAATGAAAGAAAGCCACGGGCTTTACAAATGAGCTGTTTGATCCTGAATTCATCTCATTATTGGCAACAAATTTATTTTGGAAAGTAAAAGTTTTAATGCAAAATGAATTTCAACAAATAAAAATCAGAGGAGCAGAAGGAATGATTGAAAACACAAAGGAAAAACTGAATGTTCTGCTTTGATGCTGAGACTAAAGGTCACAAATCATCAGAAACTTTTCACATTTGAAATTAGGCATGAAGTATGCAAAGTTTCAGGTCCCTCCCATCTTTAGATTTCTGAAAAGATATGTATAATTATTAATATAATTAATATAAATAGGATTGATGAAGTCAGCACTGTTTTATGGGGTTTTCTAGGATAATTTATGAGGGTTGTTTTAAAAGTCCAGGTCCTTCAGATGCTCTAAATTAATTCTCATACTGTGACTATGAATTCAGAGGACTGTAGCTCAAGTTAACACAGAAAGATGGATGCTTGAAGTCCCTAAAATATTTGGATGTTCAATCTCTGCCTGCAGATTTGGAGCCACACAGAAACTCAGTATTAAGGTCTCCTTTTCAGAAATCATGCTAAATGGACTAGTTCTTATACAGCGCTTTTCTACTCTGTCTGAGCACTCAAAGCAATGATACAACACGTTTACCCATTCATACAAGCACTTCCATATGAAGCTAAGCTAAGTGATTTTTACTGTCTAACATTCATATTCCAACGCTTGTGTCGGAGAGCAACTTGGGGTTCAGTGTTTTGCCCAAGGATACTTTGGCATGCAGCCCAGCACAGCCAGGAATCAAACCACCAACCTTCTGAATAATAGGTGACCTGCTCTACCTGCTGAGCCACACCCACCGTGGAAATCATGACTCAGAATAATCGAATAACGTTTTTTTGAGCAGTTTAATTTAGGAACCATTTTTCTACTAAACTCGGTTAGATTAGATAAATCTTTATTAATCCCTTTAGGAAGATTCCATCAGGGAAATTAAAGTTCCAGTAGCAGCTTTTACAGGTAACATAGGCACACAACACAGCAGAAATCACAATAAACAAACATATGGATAAAACAATAAATAATAAAACAGACAAGTATTTCTTCATGTTGTGGTTGGGCTCAGGCTGCTGCTCCTCCCCTCCTCTCTGGCCTCCTGTTACCCCCCTCCCCCCAAAGAGGAGTCGTTCAGTCCGTTGGTCCTACACTTGGGAAGGAGCAGTCTGTCACTGAGCAGGCTCCTCTGGTTGCTGATGCCAGTGGGCAGAAGGTGACTGGCAAACTAAATCCTCCAACTGCATCAGTGAGCGGGAGGAAGCACGCACCAGCCTGTGACGAGAGCTCACAGCAGGCTGAACTCTTCTCCTGGTTTGGTGGGTGCAGACATGGCTCAGCACAGTTTCTAATAGTCATGACTTCTGAAAGATTCATGGACTTTTTACCATCAAATATTCAAGATGTTGAAGGACCCAATAAACACATGGAGACAGTATTTCATTTTACCAAACTGACACTTTATTACAAGAAAACTCATTGACAACATTACAAAATATAAAAAAGCATCTTTAAACATCAACAGAATATTTACATAAGAGGAAGCTCAAATTTACAGAAAACCCTCAGACAGTATAAAACATGGATGCAGCTTCCACGCTGGAAAAACACAGCCAGTGTGGAAGTGCTTTAAACCTGTTTTGTATCTGAAAGCCACCAGCATGCAGATTCACCATCAGATCCACCCCTACTCATCACATCTGGCTTTGGCTGCTGGTAAGGCTCTCCAACTGGGCTTCCAAAGTTTGCACTGTGAAGCCCGGGGTCTTTAGCAGGGCTGAAAACACTGGGACTGTGAGGATAATGGCCGCTGCTTGGTGGCACGGACCAGCCGACCATCTGGGGCAAGTTGGGCACGGTGGACTGTGATGCAGGTACAGCAGCCAGATAGGGGGCCTGGGTCTGTGGAGCCATTGTCCTGAAAGTCCTCTCCAACGTGTCCTGGTTGTACTGCTTCCAGAGCGGGGGCCGTCCCTCTCCCTGAAACTGGATCACAGAAAGGTGGACTGTCAGTAAAACCACAACACAGAGTTTCAAATGATAGGCACTACATTTGATGAAAGCCAATCAATTCCCCAGATACCAAGTGAAATATGAACAGATCAATTCTGTTTAATAATGAGAGCTGCTTACACGAGGGACATGTGGGGGGAGGTTGTTTGATGGTCCATCAAGTGGGGCGCCATTATTGAGGACCTGAGCCCCTGAACACCAGGTGACTTTATTACTCCTTCTGAGCTTCATCCGTCTGTTCTGAAACCAAGTCTTCACCTATAAAAAGAAAAGAAAAGAAAGAAGTCAGCAAATGAATGAGCATAACTGAGCCAGAAGTGAGCATCAGTTGCATTTAATATCCTTGTATTGTAGCAACCTTCAAAGAATCAAAACACTGGCCTGTTTGTAGGTCAGTCCTGTGGTTTCTGCCAGTTCCTTCATTTCACATGGTTTCAGACATGGATAGAAAGAAAATATTAACATTAGTAGTTTCTTATTTTGAAGGACTGCTCCCCCCCATCACATCACTAAAGATTTTGTCAATTCAAAATATTGAAAAATTATTTTACATTCAGACCTGGACAAGTAAATACAGAAAGAGAACGCTGACATGGCACTCGAGCAAGTTGATGTTTGTGATGGAGACAAACTCTTAAGACCTTATTTTCTACAAAAATACATTTATTACACTATTAGTCAAATGAACAGGATTCAGTTCAGTTTAGTTAGAGATTATATTTATTTAAACTTCAATTAAATTCAATTTTATTCTACAGCACCAATTCTCAAGGTGCATTATACTGTAAGATAAAGACCCTACAGTATAAGAGAGAAAACCCCAACAATCAGATGACCCCCTATGAGCAACCACTTTGCAACAGTGGGGAGGAAAAAACTCCTTTTTAACAGGAAGAAACCTCCAACAGAACCAGGCTCAGGGAGGGGCAGAGGAGTCATCTGCCACGACTGGTTGAGGGTGAGGGGAATAGAGAAGAGAAAAAAAGAGCATACAAACAGATAGGGAGGGAGGGAGGTGGAGAAGAAGATAATGAGGACAACAGGGCAGAGAGGGCGAAGCAGAGAGGAAAGGAGGAAAGGCAACAAGGCCAAAGAAGAGAGGAAAAGAGGAAAGGCAACAAGGCCAAAGCAAGAGAGGAAAGGAGGAAAGGCAACTAGGCCAAAGCACAGAGGAAAAGAGGAAAGGCAACAAGGCCAAGAAGAGAGGAAAGGAGGAAAGGCAACTAGGCCAAAGCAGAGAGGAAAAGAGGAAAGGCAACAAGGCCAAAGAAGAGAGGAAAGGAGGAAAGGCAACGAGGCCAAAGCAGAGAGGAAAAGAGGAAAGGCAACAAGGCCAAAGCAGAGAGAAGAAGAGGAAAGGCAACAAGGGTAAAGCAGAGAGGAAAGGAGGAAAGACAATGAGGGATAAGCAGAGAGGAAAGAAGAAAAGGCAACGAGGGTGAAGCAAAGACAAAGGAGAAAAGGCAAAGGAAAGAGGAAAGGATGAAAGGCAACAAGGGCAAAGCAGAGAGGAAAGGAGCAAAGGCAAAGAGGGTGAAGCAGAGAGGAAATGAGGAAAGGCAATGAGGGCCAAGCAGAGAGGAAAGGAGGAAAGGCAACAAGGCCAAAGCAGAGAGGAAAGGAGGAAAGGCAACAAGGCCAAAGCAGAGAGGAAAGGAGGAAAGGCAACGTGGGCAAAGAACAGAGGAAAGGAGGAAAGGCAATAAGGGTAAAGCAGAGAGGAAAAGAGGAAAGGCAACGAGGGCAACGCAGAGAGGAAAGGAGGAAAGGCAACAAGGGCAAAGCAGAGAGGAAAGGAGGAAAGGCAACGAGGCTAAAGCAGAGAGGAAAGGAGGAAAAGGCAAGGAGGGTAAAGCAGAGATGAAGGAAGAAAAGGCAACAAGGCCAAAGCAGAGAGGAAAGGAGGAAAGGCAACAAGGCCAAAGCAGAGAGGAAAGGAGGAAAGGCAACGTGGGCAAAAGCAGAGAGGAAAGGAGGAAAGGAAAGGAGGGTAAAGTAGAGAGAAGAAGGAGGAAAGGCAACGAGGCAAAAGCAGAGAGAGGAGGAAAGGAGGACAGGGAACAAGGGTAAAGCAGAAAGGAGGAAAGGAGGAAAGGCAACGAGGGTGAATCAGAGAAGAAAAGGAGGAAAGGCAACGAGAGCAACGCAGAGAGGAAAAGAGGAAAGGCAACGAGGACAAGCAGAGAGGAAAGGAGGAAAGGCAACGAGGACAAAGCAGAGAGGAAAGGAGGAAAGGCAACGAGGGAAAAGCAGAGAGGAAAGGAGAAAAGGCAACGAGGGTAAAGAAAAGAAGAAAGGAGGAAAGGCAAGGAGGGTAAAGCAGAGAGGAAAGGAGGAAAGGTAACAAGGCCAAAGCGGAGAGGAAAGGAGGAAAGGCAACTAGGCCAAAGCAGAGAGGAAAGGAGGAAAGGCAACAAGGCCAAAGCAGAGAGGAAAGGAGGAAAGGCAACGTGGGCAAAAGAAGAGAGGAAAGGAGGAAAGGCAACTAGGCCAAAGCAGAGAGGAAAGGAGGAAAGGCAACAAGGCAAAGAACAGAGGAAAGGAGGAAAGGCAATAAGGGTAAAGCAGAGAGGAAAGGAGGAAAGGCAACGAGGGCAACGCAGAGAGGAAAGGCGGAAAGGCAACAAGGGCAACGCAGAGAGGAAAGGAAGAAAGGCAACTAGGCAAAAGAAGAGAGGAAAGGAGGAAAGGCAAGGAGGGTAAAGCAGAGATGAAGGAAGAAAAGGTAACAAGGCCAAAGCAGAGAGGAAAGGAGGAAAGGCAACAAGGCCAAAGCAGAGAGGAAAGGAGGAAAGGCAACGTGGGCAAAAGCAGAGAGGAAAGGAGGAAAGTCAACTAGGCAAAAGCAGAGAGGAAAGGAGAAAAGGCAACAAGGCCAAAGAACAGAGGAAAGGAGGAAAGTCAATAAGGGTAAAGCAGAGAGGAAAGGAGGAAAGGCAACAAGGGCAACGCAGAGAAGAAAAGGAGGAAAGGCAACAAGGGCAACACAGAGAGGAAAGGAAGAAAGGCAACTAGGCAAAAGAAGAGAGGAAAGGAGGAAAGGAAAGGAGGGTAAAGTACAGAGAAGAAGAGGAAAGGCAACGAGGCAAAAGCAGAGAGAGGAGGAAAGGAGGACAGGGAACAAGGGTAAAGCAGAAAGGAGGAAAGGAGGAAAGGCAACGAGGGTGAATCAGAGAAGAAAGGGAGGAAAGGCAACGAGGGTGAATCAGAGAAGAAAAGGAGGAAAGGCAACGAGAGCAACGCAGAGAGGAAGGAGGAAAGGCAACGAGAGTAAAGCAGAGAGGAGAAGAGGAAAGGCAACGACGGCAAAGCAGAGAGGAAAGGAAGAAAGGAAACAAGGGTAAAGAAGAGAGGAAAACAGGAAAGGCAGAAGGGGCAAAGCAGAGAAGAAAGGCGGAAAGGCAACGTAGGCAAAAGCAGAGAGGAAAGGAGGAAAGGCAACGTGGGCAACAGCAGAGAGGAAAGGAGGAAAGGCAACTAGGCCAAAGCAGAGAGGAAAGGAGGAAAGGCAACGTGGGCAAAAGCAGAGAGGAAAGGAAGAAAAGGCAACTAGGCCAAAGCAGAGAGGAAAGGAGGAAAGGCAACAAGGCCAAAGAAAAGAGGAAAGGAGGAAAGGCAATAAGGGTAAAGCAGAAAGAAAAGGTAAAAAGCCAACAAGGGTAAAGAAGAGAGGAAAGGATGAAAGGCAACAAAGGTAAAGCAGAGAGGAAGGAGGAAAGGCAACGAGAACAAAGCATAGAGGATAGGAGGAAAGGCAAGGAGGGTAAAGCCGAGAGGAAAGATGGAAAGGCAAGGAGGGTAAAGCAGAAAGGAAAGGAGGAAAGGCAACGTGGCCAAAGCAGAGAAGAAAGGAGAGAAGGTAACAAGGCCAAAGCAGAGAGGAAAGGAGGAAAGGCAAGGAGGCCAAGCAGAGAGGAAAGGAGGAAAGGCAACGAGCGAAAAGCAGAGAGGAAAGGAGAAAAGGCAACGAGGGCAAAGCAGAGAGAAAGGAGGAAAGGCAACGAGGGCAAAGCAGAGAGGAAAGGAGGAAAGGCAACGAGGGAAAGCAGAGAGGAAAGGAGGAAAGGCAACGAGGGCAAAGCAGAGAGAAAAGGAGGAAAGGCAACGAGGGTAAAGCAGAGAGGAAAGGAGGAAAGGCAACGAGGGTAAAGCAGAGAGGAAAGGAGGATAGGCAAAGAGTGTAAAGAAAAGAGGAAAAGAGGAAAGGCAACCAGGCAAGAGCAGAGAGGAAAGGAGGAAAGGTAACAAGGCCAAAGCAGAGAGGAAAGGAGGAACGGCAACGAGGCCAAAGCAGAGAGGAAAGGAGGAAAGGCAATGAGGGTAAAGCAGAGAAGAAAGGAAAAAAGGCAAAAAAGAAAAGTATAAAGGAAAGGAGAAAAGGCAACGAGGGTGAATCAGAGAGGAAAGGAGGAAGGCAACGAGGGAAAAGCAGAGAGGAAAGGAGAAAAGGCAACGAAGGCAAAGCAGAGAGAAAGGAGGAAAGGCAACGAGGGTAAAGCAGAGAGGAAAGGAGGAAAGGCAATGAGTGTAAAGAAAAGAGGAAAAGAGGAAAGGCAACTAGTCAAGAGCAGAGAGGAAAGGAGGAAAGGTAACAAGGCCAAAGCAGAGACAAAAGGAGAAAGGGCAAGGAGGGTAAAGCAGAGAGGAAAGGAGGAAAGGCAAAAAGGGCAAAGAAAGGCAAAGAGGGCAAAGAAAAGAGGAAAGGAGGAAAGGCAAGGAGGGTAAAGCAGAAAGGAATGGAGGAAAGGCAAGGAGGGTAAAGCAGAAAGGAATGGAGGAAAGGAAACAAGGCCAAAGCAAAAAGGAAAGGAGGAAAGGAAACAAGGCCAAAGCAAAAAGGAAAGGAGGAAAGGCAACGAGGGTAAAGCAGAGAGGAAAGGAGAAAAGGCAACGAGGGTAAAGAAAAGAGGAAAGGAGGAAAGGCAAGGAGGGTAAAGCAGAGAGAAAGGAGGAAAGGCAACGAGGGAAAAAGAAAAGAAAAGAGGAGGAAAGGCAAGGAGGGTAAAGCAGAAAGGATAGGAGGAAAGGCAACAAGGCCAAAGCAAAAAGGAAAGGAGGAAAGGAAAGGAGGGTAAAGCAGAGAGGAAAGGCAAGGAGGGTAAAGCAGAGAGGAAAGGAGGAAAGGCAAGGAGGGTAAAGCAGAAGAAAGGAGAAGAGGAAAGGAGGCCAAAGAAGAGAGGAAAGGAGGAAAGGCAACGAGGCCAAAGCAGACAGGAAAGGAGGAAAGGCAACGAGTCCAAAGCAGAGAGGAAAGGAGGAAAGGCAACTAGGTAAAAGCAGAGAGGAAAAGAGGAAAGGCAAGGAGGGGAAAGCAGAGAAGAAGGAGGAAAGGCAACAAGGCCAAAGCAGAGAGGAAAGGAGAAAAGGCAACGAGGAAAGAGCAGAGAGGAAAGGAGGAAGGCAACAAGGCCAAAGCAGAGAGGAAAGGAGGAAAGGGAACAAGGCCAAAGTAGAGAGCAAAGGAAGAAAAGGCAACGACGGCAAAGCAGAGAGGAAGGAGGAAAGGCAACGAGGGTAAAGCAGAGAGGAAGGAGGAAAGGCAAGGAGGGTAAAGCAGAGAGGAAATGAGATAAGGAAACGAGGGCAAAGCAGAGAGAAAAGGAGGAAAGGCAAGGAGGGTAAAGCAGAGAGGAAAGGAGATAAGGAAACGAAGGCAAAGCAGAGAGGAAAAAAGGAAAGGCAATGTGGCCAAAGCAGAGAGGAAAAAGAGAGAAAACAAGGGTAAAGCAGAGAGGAGAGGAGGAAAGGCAACGAGGGTAAAGAAAAGAGGAAAAAAGGAAAGGCAAAGAGGGTAAAGCAGAGAGGAAAGGAGAAAAGGCAACTAGGCAAAAGCAGAGAGGAAAGGAGGAGAGGATAGGAGGAAAGGCAAGAAGGGTAAAGAAGAGAGGAAGGAGGAAAGGCAATGAGATAAAGCAGAGAAGAGAGGAGGAAAGGCAACGAGAGTAAAGAAAAGAGGAAATGGGGAAAGGAAACGTGGCCAAAGCAGAGAGGAGAAGAGGAAAAGCAACAAGGGTAAAGCAGAGAAGAGAGGAGAAAAGGCAAGGAGGGTAAAGGAAAGAGGAAAGGAGGAAATGAAAAGGAGAGAGGAAAGGAGGACAGGTAAAATGTGAAACGCAAAGAGGAAAGGAGGAAAGGCAAGGAGGGTAAAGCAGAGAGGAAAGGAGGAACGCAACGAGGCCAAAGCAGAGAGGAAATGAGAAAAGGAACCTAGGGCAAAGCAGAGAGGAAGAAGGAGAGGCAACGAGGCCAAAACAGAGACGAAAGGAGGAAAGGCAACAAGTGTGAATCAGAGAGGAAAGGAGGAAAGGAAAGGAGGAAAGGCAACGAGGGCCAAGCAGAAAGGAAAGGAACAACGGCAACGAGGGTAAAGCAGAGAAGAGAGGAGGAAAGGCAACAAGGGTGAATCAGAAAGGAAAGGAGGAAAGGCAACGAGGGCCAAGAAGACAGGAAAGGAGGAACGGCAACGAGGGTAAAGCAGAGAGGAAAGGAGAAAAGGCAACGTGGCAAAAGCAGAGAAGAAAGGAGAGAAGGTAACAAGGCCAAAGCAGAGAGGAACGGAGGAAAGGCAACTAGGCCAAAGCAGAGAGGAAAGAAGGAAAGGCAACGAGGGTGAATCAGAGAGGAAAGGAGGAAAGGCAACTAGGCAAAAGCAGAGAGGAAAGGAGGAAAGGCAACGTGGGCAAAGCAGAGAGGAAAGGAGGAAAGGAAACTAGGCCAAAGCAGAAAGGAAAGGAGGAAAGGCAACGAGGGTGAATGAGAGAGGTAAGGAGCAAAGCCAATGAGGGCAACACAGAGAGCAAAGGAGGGAAGGCAACGAGGGTAACGCAGAGAGGAAAGGAAAAAAAGGCAACAACGGTAAAGAAGAGAGTAAAGGAGGAAAGGCAAAAAGGCCAAAGAAGAGAGGAAAGGAGGAAAGCCAACAAGGGTAAAGAAGAGAGGAAAGGATGAAAGGCAACAAGGGTAAAGCAGAAAGAAGAAGAGGAAAGGCAACAAGGGAAAAGCAGAGAGGAAAGGAGGAAAGGCAAAAAGGGTAAAACAGAGAGGAAAGGAGGAACTGAAAAGGAGAGTGGAAAAGGAGGAAAGGCAACAAGGGCAACGCAGAGAGGAAAGGAAGAAAGGTAACTAGGCAAAAGAAGAGAGGAAAGGAGGAAAGGCAACAAGGCCAAAGCAGAGAGGAAAGGAGGAAAGGCAACGTGGGCAAAAGCAGAGAAGAAAGGAGAGAAGGTAACAAGGCCAAGGCAGAGAGGAACGGAGGAAAGGCAACTAGGCCAAAGCAGAGAGGAAAGGAGGAAAGGCAACAAGGGTAAAGAAAAGAGGAAAGGAGGAAAGGCAAGGAGGCAAAAGCAGAGAGGAAAGGAGGAAAGGCAACTAGGCCAAAGCAGAGAGGAAAGAAGGAAAGGCAACTAGGCCAAAGCAGAGAGGAAAGGAGGAAAGGAAACAAGGCCAAAGAAGAAAGGAAAGGAGTAAAGGCAACGAGGGTGAATGAGAGAGGTAAGGAGCAAAGCCAACGAGGGCAACGCAGAGAGGAAAGGAGGGAAGGCAACGAGGGTAACGCAGAGAGGAAAGGAAAAAAAGGCAACAAGGGTAAAGAAGAGAGGAAAGGATGAAAGGCAACAAGGGTAAAGCAGAAAGAAGAAGAGGAAAGGCAACAAGGGAAAAGCAGAGAGGAAAGGAGGAAAGGCAAAAAGGGTAAAACAGAGAGGAAAGGAGGAACTGAAAAGGAGAGTGGAAAGGAGGAAAGGCAACAAGGGCAACGCAGAGAGGAAAGGAAGAAAGGTAACTAGGCAAAAGAAGAGAGGAAAGGAGGAAAGGCAAGCAAGGCCAAAGCAGAGAGGAAAGGAGGAAAGGCAACAAGGCCAAAGAACAGAGGAAAGGAGGAAAGGCAATAAGGGTAAAGCAGAGAGGAAAGGAGGAAAGGCAAACGAGGGCAACGCAGAGAAAAAGGAGGAAAGGCAACAAGGGCAACGCAGAGAGGAAAGGAAGAAAGGCAACTAGGCAAAAGAAGAAAGGAAAGGAGGAAAGGAAAGGAGGGTAAAGTAGAGAGAAGAAGAGGAAAGGCAACGAGGCAAAAGCAGAGAGAGGAGGAAAGGAGGACAGGGAACAAGGGTAAAGCAGAGAAAGGAGGAAAGGCAACGAGGGTGAATCAGAGAAGAAAGGGAGGAAAGGCAACGAGGGTGAATCAGAGAAGAAAAGGAGGAAAGGCAACGAGAGCAACGCAGAGAGGAAGGAGGAAAGGCAACGAGGGTAAAGCAGAGAGGAGAAGAGGAAGGAACGACGGCAAAGCAGAGAGGAAAGGAAAAAGGAAACAAGGGTAAAGAAGAGAGGAAAAGAGGAAAGGCAGAAGGGGCAAAGAAGAGAGGAAAAAGGAAAGGCAAAGAGGGTAAAGCAGAGAGGAAAGGAGGAAAGGCAACAAGGGCAAAGCAGAGAGGAAAGGAAAGAGGCAAAAGCAGAGAGGAAAGGAGAAAAGGCAACGAGAGTAAGAAAAGAGGAAAGGAGAAAAGGCAACGAGGGCCAAGCAGAGAGGAAAGGAAGAAAAGGCAACGAGGGAAAAGCAGAGAGGAAAGGAGAAAAGGCAACGAGGGTAAAGAAAAGAAAAAGGTGAAAAGGCAACGAGGGTGAATCAGAGAGGAAAGGAGGACATGAAAAGGAGAGAAGAAAGGAGGACAGGTAACAAGGGAAACGCAAAAAAGAAAAGGAGGAAAGGCAAGGAGGCCAAAGCAGAGAGGAAGAAGGAAAGGCAACGAGGCCAAAGCAGAAGGGAAGGAGGGAAAAGTAAAGAGGGCAACGCAGAGAAGAGAGGAGAAAAGGCAACGATGCCAAGGCTGAGAGGAAAGGAGGAAATGCCACTAGGCCAGAGCAGAGAGGAAAAAGGAAAGGCAACGATGCCAAAGCAGAGAGGAAAGGAGGGAAGGCAATGATGTGTAAGCAGAGAGGAAAAGAGGAAAGGACACGAGGCCAGAGCAGAGAGGAAAGGAGGAAACCTGAGAGGGTAAAGCAGAAAGGAAGGAGGAAAGGTGAGGAGGCTAAAGCAGAGTGGAAAGGAGAAAAGGCAAGGAGGGTAAAGCAGAGAGGAACGGAGGAAAGGCAACGAGGGCAAAGCAGAGAGGAAAGGAGGAAAGGCAACGAGGGCAAAGCAGAGAGGAAAGGAGGAAAGGCAACGAGGGAAAAGCAGAGAGGAAAGGAGGAAAGGCAACGAGGGCAAAGCAGAGAGGAAAGGAGGAAAGGCAACAAGGGCAAAGCAGAGAGGAAAGGAGGAAAGGCAACGAGGCCAAAGCAGAGAGGAAAGGAGGAAAGGCAAGAAGAGGAAAGGAGGAAAGGCAAGGAGGAAAGCAGAGAGGAAAGGAGGAAAGGCAACGAGGGCAAAGCAGAGAGGAAAGGAGGAAAGGCAACGAGGGTAAAGCAGAGAGGAGAGGAGGAAAGGCAACGAGGGCAAAGCAGAGAAGAAAGGAGGAAAGGCAACGAGGGCAAAGCAGAGAGGAAAGGAGGAAAGGCAACGAGGGCAAAGCAGAGAGGAAAGGAGGAAAGGCAAAAGAGGGAAAAGCAGAGAGGAAAGGAGAAAAGGCAACTAGGCAAAAGCAGAGAGGAAAGGAGGAGAGGATTGGAGGAAAGGAGAGAAGGGTAAAGAAGAGAGGAAGGAGGAAAGGCAACGAGGACAAAGCAGAGAAGAGAGGAGAAAAGGCAAGGAGGGTAAAGGAAAGAGGAAAGGAGGAAATGAAAAGGAGAGAGGAAAGGAGGACAGGTAAAATGGTGAAACGCAAAGAGGAAAGGAGGAAAGGCAAGGAGGGTAAAGCAGAGAGGAAAGGAGGAAACGCAACGAGGCCAAAGCAGAGAGGAAATGAGAAAAGGAACCTAGGGCAAAGCAGAGAGGAAGAAGGAGAGGCAACGAGGCCAAAACAGAGAGGAAAGGAATAAAAGGCAACAAGTGTGAATCAGAGAGGAAAGGAGGAAAGGAAAGGAGGAAAGGCAACGAGGGCCAAGCAGAGAGGAAAGGAAGAACGGCAACGAGGGTAAAGCAGAGAAGAGAGGAGGAAAGGCAAGAGAGGGAAGGAGGAAAGGCAAGGAGGTAAAGAGAAGAGGAAAGGAGGAAAGAAAGGAGAGAGGAAAGGAGGAAAGGCAACGAGGGTAAAGCAAAGAGGAAAGGAGAAAAGGCAAAGGAGAGAAGGAAAGGAGGAAAGGCAACAAGGGTAAAGCAGAGAGGAAGGAGGAAAGGCAACGAGGCCAAGCAGAGAGGAAAGGAGGAAAGGCAACGAGGGCAAAGCAGAGAGGAAAGGAGGAAAGGCAACGAGGGTAAAGCAGAGAGGAAAGGAGAAAAGGCAACGAGGCAAAACCAGAGAGGAAAGTAGAGAAGGCAACAAGGCCAAAGCAGAGAGGAAAGGAGGAAAGGCAACGTGGGCAAAAGCAGAGAGGAAAGGAGGAAAGGCAACGTGGGCAAAGCAGAGAGGAAAGGAGGAAAGTCAACGAGGCCAAAGCAGAGAGGAAAGGAGGAAAGGCAACAAGGCCAAAGAAGAGAGGAAAGGAGAAAAGGCAATGAGGGTAAAGCAGAGAGGAAAGAAGAGGAAGGAACGAAGAGCAAAGAGAGGAGGAAAGGAGGACAGGCAACAAGGGCAAAGCAGAAGAGGAAAGGAGGAAAGGCAACGAGGGTGAAGTCAGAGAAGGAAAGGAGGAAAGGCAACGAGGGTAAAGCAGAGAAGAAAAGGAGGAAAGGCAACGAGGGCAAAGCAGAGAGGAAAGGAGGAAAGGCAACGAGGGCAAAGCAGAGAGGAAAGAAGGAAAGGCAACAAGGGTAAAGAAGAGAGGAAAGGAGGAAAGGCAGAAGAGGGCAAAGCAGAGAGGAAAGAAGGAAAGGCAAAGAGGGTAAAGCAGAGAGGAAGAAGGAAAGGCAACGACGGCAAAAGCAGAGAGGAAAGGAGGAAAGGCAACGAGAGTAAAGAAAAGAGGAAAGGAGGAAAGGCAACGAGGGCCAAGCAGAGAGGAAAGGAAGAAAAGGCAACGAGGGAAAAGCAGAGAGGAAAGGAGAAAAGGCAACGAGGGTAAAGAAAAGAAAAAGGAGGAAAGGCAAGGAGGGTAAAGCAGAGAGGAAAGGAGGAACAAGGCAAAGGAGAGAGGAAAGGAGGAAGGCAACGAGGGCAAAGCAGAGAAGGAAAGGAGGAAAGGCAAGGAGGGTAAAGCAGAGAGGAAAGGAGGAAAGGCAACAAGGCCAAAGCAGAGAGGAAAGGAGGAAAGGCAACGAGGGCAAAGCAGAGAAGAAGGAGAAAAGGAGGACAAGGCAAGGAGGGCAAAGCAGAAAGGAAAGGAGGAAAGGCAACAAGGGCAAAGGAGAGAGGAAAGGAGGAAAGGCAACGAGGGCTAAAGCAGAGAGGAAAGGAGGAAAGGCAATGAGGGCAAAGCAGAGAGGAAAGGAGGAAAGGCAACGAGGGCAAAGCAGAGAGGAAAGGAGGAAAGGCAACGAGGGCAAAGCAGAGAGGAAAGGAGGAAAGGCAATGAGGGCCAAAGCAGAGAGGAAAGGAGGAAAGGCAAGGAGGGTAAAGCAGAGAGGAAGGAGGAAAGGTAACAAGGCCAAAGCAGAGAGAAAAGGAGGAAAGGCAATGAGGGTAAAGGAGAGGAGAAAGGAGGAAAGGCAACGAGGGTCAAAGCAGAGAGGAAAGGAGGAAAGGCAACGAGGGCAAAGCAGAGAGGAAAGGAGGAAAGGCAACAAGGGCAAAGCAGAGAGGAAAGGAGGAAAGGCAACAAGGGCAAAGCAGAGAGGAAAGGAGGAAAGGCAACAAGGGCAAAGCAGAGAGGAAAGGAGGAAAGGCAACGAGGGCAACGCAGAGAGGAAAGGAGGAAAGGCAACTGAGGCAAAGCAGAAAGAGGAAAGGAGGAAAGGCAACAAGGGTAAAGCAGAGAGGAAAGGAGGAAAGGCAACGAGGCCAAAGCAGAGAGGAAAGGAGGAAAGGCAACGAGGGTGAAGCAGAGAGAAAAGGAGGAAAGGCAACGAGGGCAAAGCAGAGAAGGAGGAAGGAAACGAGGGCAAAGCAGAGAGGAAGAAGGCAACAAGGGTAAAGCAGAGAGGAAAGGAGGAAAGGCAGAAGGGTAAAGAAGAGAGGAAAAAGGAAAGGCAAAGAGGGTAAAGCAGAGAGGAAAGGAGGAAGGCAACGAGGCAAAGCAGAGGAAGGAGGAAAGACGAGGCAAAGCAGAGAGGAAAGGAGGAAAGGCAACGAGGGTAAAGCAGAGAGGAAAGGAGGAAAGGCAACGAGGGTAAAGCAGAGAGGAAAGGAAGAAAGGCAACGAGGGCAAAGCAGAGAGGAAAGGAGAAAAGGCAACGAGGGTAAAGCAGAGAGGAAAGGAGGAAAGGCAACGAAGGTAAAGCAGAGAGGAAAGGAGGAAAGGCAACAAGGCCAAAGCAGAGAGGAAAGGAGGAAAGGCAACAAGGGCAAAGCAGAGAGAAAAGGAAGACAAGGGACGACGGCAAAGCAGAGAGGAAAGGAGGAAAGGCAAGGAGGGTAAAGCAGAGAGGAAAGGAGGAAAGGGAACAAGGCCAAAGCAGAGAGGAGAAGGAGGAAAGGCAACGAGGGTAAAGCAGAGAGGAAAGGAGGAAAGGCAAGGAGGGCAAAGCAGAACAGGAAAGGAGGAAATGCAGACAAGGGCAAAGTAGAGAGGAAAGGAAGAAAGGCAACGAGGGCAAAGTAGAGAGGAAAGGAGGAAAGGCAATGAGGGCAAAGTAGAGAGGAAAGGAGGAAAGGCAACGAGGGCAAAGTAGAGAGGAAAGGAGGAAAGGCAACGAGGGCAAAGTAGAGAGGAAAGGAGGAAAGGCAATGAGGGCCAAGCAAAGAGGAAAGGAGAGGAGGGTAAAGCAAGCAGAGGGAAGGAGGAAAGATAACAAGGCCAAAAGCAAAGAAAAAGGAGGAAGGCAATGAGGGTAAAGGAGAGAGAGAAAGGAGGAAGGAAACTAGGCTAATGCAGAGGAAAGGAGGAAAGGCAACGAGGGTCAAGAGAGAGGAAGAAGAAAGGCAACGAGGGCAAAGCAGAGAGGAAAGGAGGGAGGAAGAGGCAAGCGAAAGGAGGAAAGGCAAGAGGGTAAAGAAGAGAGGAAGGAGGAAGGCAACAAGGCCAAAGCAGAGAGGAAAGGAGGAAAGGCAACAAGGGTAAAGCAGAGAGGAAAGGAGGAAAGGCAACAAGGGTAAAGAAAAGAGGAAAGGAGGAAAGGCAAGGAAGATAAAGCAGAGACGAAGGAGGAAAGGTAACGAGGGCCAAAGCAGAGAGGAAAGGAGGAAAGGCAACAAGGGCAAAGCAGAGAGAAGAAGAGGAAAGGTAACAAGGGCAAAACAGAGAGGAAAGGAGGAAATGAAAAGGAGAGAGGAAAAGAGGACAGGTAACAAGGGAAACGCAAAGAGGAAAGGGAGGCCAAGGCAAGGAGGCCAAAGCAGAGAGGAAAGGAGAAAAGGCAACTAGGGCAAAGCAGAGAAGAAAAGTAAAAAAAGCCAAAGAGGGTAAAGCAGAGAGGAGAAGAGGAAAGGCAAGGAGGGTAAAGCAGAGAGGAAAGGAGGACAGGCAACGAGGCCAAAGCAGAGAGGAAAGGAGAAAAGGCAACAAGGGTAAAGCAGAGAGGAAGAGGAGGAAAGGCAATGAGGGTAAAGCAGAGAGGAAAGGAAAAAAGCCAAAGAGGGCAAAGCAGAGAGGAAAGAGGAAAGGCAAGGAGGGTAAAGAAGAGAGGAAAGGACAAGGCAACATGGCCAAAGCAAAGAGGAAAGGAGAAAAGGCAACAAGGGTAAAGCAGAGAGGAAAGGAGAGAGGAAAGGAGAAAAGGCAACGAGGAAAAGCAGAGAGGAAAGGAGGAAAGGCAACAAGGCAAAAGCAGAGAGGAAAGGAGGAGAGGATAGGAGGAAAGGCAAGAGGGCAAAGCAGAGAGGAAGGAGGAGAGGCAACGAGGCCAAAGCAGAGAGGAAAGGAGGAAAGGCAACAAGGGTAAAGCAGAGAGGAAAGGAGGAAAGGAAAGGAGGAAAGGCAACGAGGGCCAAAGCAGAGAGGAAAGGAGAAAAGGCAACGAGGGTAAAGCAGAGAGGAAGAGGAAGGAACAGGCAAAGCAGAGAGGAAAGGAGGAAAGGCAACGAGGGTAAAGCAGAGAGGAAAGGAGGAAAGGCAACAAGGGCAAAGCAGAGAGGAAAGGAGGAAAGGCAACAAGGGTAAAGCAGAGAGGAAAGGAGGAAGGAACAAGGGTAAAGACAGAGAGGAAAGGAGGAAAGGCAACAAGGGCAAAGCAAAGAGGAAGGAAAAGAGGCAAAAGCAGAGAGGAAAGGAGGAAAGGCAACGAGGGTAAAGCAAAGAGAAAGGAGGAAAGGCAAGGAGGCAAAGCAGAGAGGAAAGGAGGAAAGGCAACGAGGGCAAAGCAGAGAGGAAAGGAGGAAAGGCAACGAGGGTAAAGAGAAAGGAAAGGAGGAAAGGCAAGGAGGGTAAAGCAGAGAGAAAAGAGGAAAGGCAACGAGGCCAAAGCAGAGAGGAAAGGAGGACAGGAACGAGGGTAAAGCAGAAAGGAGGAAAGGAGGAAAGGCAACGAGGGTGAACGCAGAGAAGAAAAGGAGGAAAGGCAACGAGGGTGAACTAGAGAAGGAAAGGAGGAAAGGCAACGAGGGCAAAGCAGAGAGGAGAAGAGGAAAGGCAAACGACGGCAAAGCAGAGAGGAAAGGAAGAAAGGCAACGAGGGTAAAGCAGAGAGGAAAAGAGGAAAGGCAACGAGGCCAAAGCAGAGAGGAAAAGAGGAAAGGCAAAGAGGGTAAAGCAGAGAGGAAAGGAGGAAAGGCAACAAGGGCAAAGCAGAGAGGAAAGGAAAGGAGGCAAAAGCAGAGAGGAAAGGAGGAAAGGCAACGAGAGTAAAGAAAGAGGAAAGGAGGAAAGGCAACGAGGGCCAAAGCAGAGAGGAAAGGAAGAAAAGGCAACGAGGGCAAAGCAGAGAGGAAGAAGAGGAAAGGCAACGAGGCAAAAGCAGAGAGGAAAGGAGGAGAGGATAGGAGGAAAGGCAAGAAGGTAAAGCAGAGAGGAGAGGAGGAGAGGCAACGAGGCCAAAGCAGAGAGGAAAGGAGGAAAGGCAACAAGTGTGAATCAAGAGGAGAGGAGGAAAGGAGGAAAGGCAACGAGGGCAAAGCAGAGAGGAAAGGAGGAAAGGCAACGAGGGTAAAGCAGAGAGGAAAGGAGGAAAGGCAACGAGGGTAAAGCAGAGAGGAAAGGAGGAAAGGCAAGGAGGGTAAGCAAAGAGGAAAGGAAGAAAAGGCAAAGGAGAGAGGAAAGGAGGAAAGGCAACAAGGGTAAAGCAGAAAGGAAAGGAGGAAAGGAAACAAGGGTAAAGAAGAGAGGAAAGGAGGAAAGGCAACGAGGGCAAAGCAGAGAGGAAAGGAAAGAGGCAAAGGCAGAGAGGAAAGGAGGAAAGGCAACGAGGGTAAAGCAAAAGAAAAAGGAGGAAAGGCAAGGAGGGTAAAGCAGAGAGGAAAGGAGGAAAGGCAACGAGGCCAAAGCAGAGAGGAAAGGAGGAAAGGCAACTAGGCAAAAGCAGAGAGGAAAGGAGGAAAGGCAAGGAGGGGAAAGCAGAGACGAAGGAGGAAAGGCAACAAGGCCAAAGCAGAGAGGAAAGGAGGAAAGGCAACGAGGCCAAAGCAGAGAGGAAAGGAGGAAAGGCAACAAGGCCAAAGCAGAGAGGAAAGGAGGAAAGGCAAGGAGGGTAAAGCAGAGAGGAAAGGAGGAAAGGGAACAAGGCCAGAGCAGAGAGGAGAAGGAGGAAAGGCAACGAGGGCAAAGCAAAGAGGAAAGGAGGAAAGGCAACAAGGGCAAAGAAGAGGAAAGGAGGAAAGGCAACAAGGGTAAAGCAGAGAGGAAAGGAGGAAAGGCAAAAGGAAAGAGAGATAAAGGAGAAAGGACGATGGAAAAGCAGAGAGGAAAGGAGGAAAGGCAAGGAGGGTAAAGCAGAGAGGAAGGAGGAAGGAACGAGGCCAAGCAGAGAGGAAGGAGGAAAGGCAACGAGGGTAAGCAAGAGGAAGGAGGAAGGCAAGGAGGCAAACAGGAAGAGGAAATGCAACAAGGCAAGAGAGAGGAAAGGAAGAAAGGCAACGAGGGCAAAGCAGAGAGGAAAGGAGGAAAGGCAATGAGGCCAAAGCAGAGAGGAAAGGAGGAAAGGCAACGAGGGCAAAGTAGAGAGGAAAGGAGGAAGGCAACGAGGGCAAAGCAGAGAGGAAAGGAGGAAAGGCAATGAGGGCCAAGCAGAGAGGAAAGGAGGGAAAGCAGAGGAGGGTAAAGCAGAGAGGAAGGAGGAAAGGCAACAAGGCCAAAGAAGAGAGAAAGGAGGAAAGGCAATGAGGGTAAAGCAGAGGAGAAAGGAGGAAAGGCAACGAGGGTCAATGCAGAGAGGAAAGGAGGAAAGGCAACGAGGGCAACGCAGAGAGGAAAGGAGGAAAGGCAACGTGGGCAAAGCAGAGAGGAAAGGAGGAAAGGCAACAAGGCCAAAGCAGAGAGGAAAGGAGGAAAGGCAACAAGGCCAAAGCAGAGAGGAAAGGAGGAAAGGCAACAAGGGTAAAGCAGAGAGGAAAGGAGGAAAGGCAACAAGGGCAAAGCAGAGAGGAAAGGAGGAAAGGCAACAAGGGCAACGCAGAGAGGAAGGAAGAAAGGCAACGAGGGCAAAGCAGAGAGGAAAGGAGGAAAGGCAAGGAGGGCAAAGCAGAGAGGAAAAGAGGAAAGGCAACGAGGGTAAAGCAGAGAGGAAAGGAGGAAAGGCAACGAGGGCAAAGCAGAGAGGAAAGGAGAAAAGGCAAAGGAGAGAGGAAAGGAAGAAAAGGCAAGGAGGGTAAAGCAGAAAAGAAAAGCGAAAAGGCAAAGGAGAGAGGAAAGGAGGAAAGGAGCAAGAGGGTAAAGAAAGAAAAGGAGGAAAGGCAAGGAGGGTGAAGCAGAGAGGAAAGGAGGAAAGGCAACGAGGCCAAAGCAGAGAGGAAAGGAGGAAAGGCAACGAGGCCAAAGCAGAGAAGAAAGGAGGAAAGGCAAGGGAAAGCAGAGAGGAAGGAGGAAGGCAACAAGGCCAAAGCAGAGAGGAAAGGAGGAAAGGCAAGGAGGGTAAAGCAGAGAGGAAAGGAGGAAAGGCAACGAGGGCAAAGCAGAGAGGAAAGGAGGAAAGGGAACAAGGGCAAAGCAGAGAGGAGAAGAGGAAAGGCAACGAGGGCAAAGCAGAGAGGAAAGGAGGAAAGGCAACGAGGGCAAAGCAGAGAGGAAAGGAGGAAAGGCAACGAGGGCAAAGCAGAGAGGAAAGGAGGAAAGGCAAGGAGGAGTAAAGCAGAGAGGAAAGGAGGAAAGGCAACGAGGGCAAAGCAGAGAGGAAGGAGGAAAGGCAACGAGGCCAAGCAGAGACGAAAGGAGGAAAGGCAATGAGGGTAAAGAAAAGAGGAAAGGAGGAAAGGCAAAGAGGGTAAAGCAGAGACGAAGGAGGAAAGGTAACAAGGCCAAAGCAGAGAGGAAAGGTGGAAAAGCAATGAGGATAAAGCAGAGAGGAAAGGAGGAAAGGCAAGGAGGCCAACGCAGAGAGGAAAGGAGGAAAGGCAACGAGGGCAACGCAGAGAGGAAAGGAGGAAAGGCAACGAGGGCAAAGCAGAGAGGAAAGGAGGAAAGGCAACAAGGGCAAAGAGAGGAGAGGAGGAAAGGCAACAAGGGTAAAGAAGAGAGGAGAAGAGGAAAGGCAACAAGGATAAAGCAGAGAGGAAAGGAGGAAAGGGAACAAGGCCAAAGCAGAGAGGAAAGGAAGAAAAGGCAACGACGGCAAAGCAGAGAGGAAAGGAGGAAAGGCAAGGAGGCCAAGCAGAGAGGAAAGGAGAAAAAGCAAAGGAGAGAGGAAAGGAAAAAAAGGCAAGGAGGGTAAAGCAGAAAGGAAAAGCGAAAAGGCAAAGGAGAGAGGAAAGGGGGAAAGGAGAGGAGGATAAAGAAAAGAGGAAAGGAGGAAAGGCAAGGAGGGTGAATCAGAGAGGAAAGGAGGAAAGGCAATGAGGCCAAGCAGAGAGGAAAGGAGGAAAGGCAACGTGGCAAAGCAGAGAGGAAAGGAGGAAAGGCAAGGAGGGGAAAGCAGAGAAGAAGGAGGAAGGAAACGAGACCAAAGCAGAGAGGAAAGGAGAAAAGGCAACAAGGGTAAAGCAGAGAGGAAGGAGGAAGGCAACGAGGCCAAAGCAGAGAGGAAAGGAAAAACCTGAGAGGGTAAAGCAGAGAGGAGAGGAGGAAAGGCAACAAGGGCAAAGCAGAGAGGGACGAAAGGCAACGAGGGAAAGAGAGGAAGGAGGAAAGGCAAGGAGGGTAAAGCAGAGAGGAAAGGAGGAAAGGCAACGAGGGTAAAGCAGAGAGGAAGGAGGAAAGGCAACGAGGCCAAGCAGAGACGAAAGGAGGAAAGGCAATGAGGGTAAAGAAAAGAGGAAAGGAGGAAAGGCAAAGAGGGTAAAGCAGAGACGAAGGAGGAAAGGTAACAAGGCCAAAGCAGACAGGAAAGGTGGAAAAGCAATGAGGATAAAGCAGAGAGGAGAAGAGGAAAGGAAAAAAAAGTAAAGCAGAGAGGAAAGGAGGAAAGGCAACGAGGCCAAAGCAGAGAGGAAAGGAGGAAAGGCAACGAGGACAAAGCAGAAAGGAAAGGCGGAAAGGCAAAGGAGAGAGGAAAGGAGGAAAGGCACCGAGGACAAAGCAGAGAGGAAAGGAGGAAAGGTAACTTGGCCAAAGAAGACAGGAAAGGAGGAAAGGCAAGGAGGGTAAAGCAGAGAGGAAGGAGGAAAGTCCACTAGGCCAAAGCAGAGAGGAAAGGAGGAAAGGCTACTAGGCCAGAGCAGAGAGGAAAGGAGGAAAGGCTACTAGGCCAGAGCAGAGAGGAAAGGAGGAAAGGCCACTAGGCCAAAGCAGAGAGGAAAGGAGGAAAGGCCACTAGGCCAAAGCAGAGAGGAAAGGAGGAAAGGCAACGATGTCAAAGCAGAGAGGAAAAAAGGAAAGGCAACGAGGGCAAAGCAGAGAGAAAAGGAGGAAAGGCAAGGAGGGTAAAGCAGAGAGGAAAGGAGGAAAGGCAACTAGGCCAAAGCAGAGAGGAAAGGAGGAAAGGCCACTAGGCAAGAGCAGAGAGGAAAGGAGGAAAGGCAACGATGCCAAAGCAGAGAGGAAAGGAGGAAAGGCAATGATGTGTAAGCAGAGAGGAAAAGAGGAAAGGACACGAGGCCAGAGCAGAGAGGAAAGGAGGAAAGGCAATGATGTGTAAGCAGAGAGGAAAAGAGGAAACCTGAGAGGGTAAAGCAGAAAGGAAGGAGGAAAGGCAAGGAGGGTAAAGCAGAGAGGAAAGGAGGAAGGCAACGTGGGCAAAGCAGAGAGGAAGGAGGAAAGGCAACGAGGGCAACGCAGAGAGGAAAGGAGGAAAGGCAACGAGGGCAACGCAGAGAGGAAAGGAGGAAAGGAAACGAGGGCAACGCAGAGAGGAAAGGAGGAAAGGCAACGAAGGCAACGCAGAGAGGAAAGGAGGAAAGGCAACAAGAGTAAAGAAGAGAGGAGAAGAGGAAAGGCAACAAGGGTAAAGCAGAGAGGAGAAGAGGAAAGGCAACAAGGGTAAAGCAGAGAGGAGGAGAGGAAAGGCAACAAGGATAAAGCAGAGAGGAGAAGAGGAAAGGCTAGGAGGGTAAAGCAGAGAGGAAAGGAGGAAAGGCAACGAGGGTAAAGCAGAGAGGAAGGGAGGAAAGGCAACGAGGCCAAAGCAGAGAGGAAAGGAGGAAAGGCAACGAGGCCAAAGCAGAGAGGAAAGGAGGAAAGGCAACGAGGGCAAAGCAGAAAGGAAAAGCGGAAAGGCAAAGGAGAGAGGAAAGGAGGAAAGGCAACGAGGGCAAAGCAGAGAGGAAAGGAGGAAAGGTAACTTGGCCAAAGAAGAGAGGAAAGGAGGAAAGGCAAGGAGGGTAAAGCAGAGAGGAAGGAGGAAAGGCCACTAGGCCAAAGCAGAGAGGAAAGGAGGAAAGGCTACTAGGCCAGAGGAGAGAGGAAAGGAGGAAAGGCCACTAGGCCAGAGCAGAGAGGAAAGGAGGAAAGGCCACTAGGCCAAAGCAGAGAGGAAAGGAGGAAAGGCCACTAGGCCAAAGCAGAGAGGAAAGGAGGAAAGGCAACGATGTCAAAGCAGAGAGGAAAAAAGGAAAGGCAACAAGGCCAAAGCAGAGAGAAAAGGAGGAAAGGCAAGGAGGGTAAAGCAGAGAGGAAAGGAGGAAAGGCAACTAGGCCAAAGCAGAGAGGAAAGGAGGAAAGGCAACGATGCCAAGGCTGAGAGGAAAGGAGGAAAGGCCACTAGGCCAGAGCAGAGAGGAAAGGAGGAAAGGCAACGATGCCAAAGCAGAGAGGAAAGGAGGAAAGGACACGAGGCCAAAGCAGAGAGGAAAGGAGGAAACCTGAGAAGGTAAAGCAGAAAGGAAGGAGGAAAGGCAAGGAGGCTAAAGCAGAGTGGAAAGGAGAAAAGGCAAGGAGGGTAAAGCAGAGAGGAAAGGAGGAAAGGCAACGTGGGCAAAGCAGAGAGGAAGGAGGAAAGGCAACGAGAGCAACGCAGAGAGGAAAGGAGGAAAGGCAACGAGGGCAACGCAGAGAGGAAAGGCAACGAGGGCAACGCAGAGAGGAAAGGCAACGAGGGCAATGCAGAGAGGAAAGGAGGAAAGGCAACGAGAGCAATGCAGAGAGGAAAGGAGGAAAGGAGGAAAGGCAACAAGGGTAAAGAAGAGAGGAGAGGAGGAAAGGCAACGAGGCCAAAGCAGAGAGGAGAAGAGGAAAGGCAACAAGGATTAAGCAGAGAGGAGAAGAGGAAAGGCAACAAGGATAAAGCAGATAGGAAAGGAGGAAAGGGAACAAGGCCAAAGCAGAGAGGAAAGGAAGAAAAGGCAACGACGGCAAAGCAGAGAGGAAAGGAGGAAAGGCAAGGAGGGTAAAGCAGAGAGGAAAGGAGGAAAGGCAACGAGGGTAAAGCAGAGAGGAAGGAGGAAGGCAACGAGGCCAAGCAGAGACGAACGGAGGAAAGGCAATGAGGGTAAAGAAAAGAGGAAAGGAGGAAAGGCAAAGAGGGTAAAGCAGAGACGAAGGAGGAAAGGTAACAAGGCCAAAGCAGAGAGGAAAGGTGGAAAAGCAATGAGGATAAAGCAGAGAGGAGAAGAGGAAAGGAAAAGAAAGCAGAGAGGAAAGGAGAAAAGGCAACGAGGGAAGAGCAGAGAGGAAAGGAGGAAAGGCAACGAGGCCAAAGCAGAGAGGAAAGGAGGAAAGGCAACGAGGGCAAAGCAGAAAGGAAAAGCGGAAAGGCAAAGGAGAGAGGAAAGGAGGAAAGGCAACGAGGACAAAGCAGAGAGGAAAGGAGGAAAGGTAACTTGGCCAAAGAAGAGAGGAAAGGAGGAAAGGCAAGGAGGGTAAAGCAGAGAGGAAGGAGGAAAGGCCACTAGGCCAAAGCAGAGAGGAAAGGAGGAAACCTGAGAAGGTAAAGCAGAAAGGAAGGAGGAAAGGCAAGGAGGCTAAAGCAGAGTGGAAAGGAGAAAAGGCAAGGAGGGTAAAGCAGAGAGGAAAGGAGGAAAGGCAACGTGGGCAAAGCAGAGAGGAAGGAGGAAAGGCAACGAGAGCAACGCAGAGAGGAAAGGAGGAAAGGCAATGAGGGCAACGCAGAGAGGAAAGGCAACGAGGGCAAAGCAGAGAGGAAAGGAGGAAAGGCAACGAGAGACGCAGAGAGGCAGAGGAGGAAAGGAGGAAAGGCAACAAGGGTAAAGAAGAGAGGAAAGGAGGAAAGGCAACGAGGCCAAAGCAGAGAGGAGAAGAGGAAAGGCAACAAGGATAAAGCAGAGAGGAGAAGAGGAAAGGCAACAAGGATAAAGCAGAGAGGAAAGGAGGAAAGGGAACAAGGCCAAAGCAGAGAGGAAAGGAAGAAAAGGCAACGACGGCAAAGCAGAGAGGAAAGGAGGAAAGGCAAGGAGGGCAAAGCAGAGAGGAAAGGAGGAAAGGCAACGAGGGTAAAGCAGAGAGGAAAGGAGGAAAGGCAAGCGAGCACGAGGAAAGGCAAAGGAAGGAGGAAGAGCAGAGAGGAAGAAGGAAAGGCAACGAGGCCAAAGCAGAGAGGAAAGGAGGAAAGGCAATGAGGGTAAAGCAGAGAGGAGAAGAGGAAAGGAAAAGTAAAGCAAAGGAAAGGAGAAAAGGCAACGAGGAAAGCAGAGAGGAAAGGAGGAAAGGCAACGAGGCCAAAGCAGAGAGGAAAGGAGGAAAGGGCAACAAGGGCAAAGCAGAGAGGAAAGGAGGAAAGGCAACGAGGGTAAAGCAGAGAGGAAAGGAGGAAAGGCAACGAGGGTAAAGCAGAGAGGAAAGGAGGAAAGGCAACGAGGGTAAAGCAGAGAGGAGAGGAGGAAAGGCAACGAGGCCAAAGCAGAGAGGAAAGGAGGAAAGGCAACTAGGCCAAAGCAGAGAGGAAAGGAGGAAAGGCTACGAGGCCAGAGCAGAGAGGAAAGGAGGAAAGGCAATGAGGGCAAAGCAAAAAGGAAAGGAGGAGAGGCATTCACCTGTCTACATGTCTGTCCATCCATCCACCTGCACAGAAAAACCTAATCAGGAGAACAAACACACAACAATACACAAAATGACCCTCTGATGAAATACATCAAGAAAGCCCTTCCATCACTGCAAGTGCCCTCACCCACCAAGAAAAACGTATTGAATAGAAAAAAATTACCTCATAAACATCATCCTGTTGAAGTAATACATCCGCCTGCCCGTGACTATATACGTCATTCACTTTTGTTCTTTGAACAGGTCCATCCATTCACTATCATTTTTCCAGGTCAGGGTCACTGGACACTATCCTAGCTGACACAGGGCAAGAGGCAGGGTACACCCTGAACAGGTCGCCAGCCTGTCACAGGGCCACAGGCAACCTCACTCACTCACATTCACACCTATGGGCAATTTAGAATGGCCAATCTAGCCTAACCCCAGTAAGTGCAGGTCTGTGGGAGGAACCCAGGGGAACCCCACGCAGGAAAGGGTAGAACATGCAAACTCCACACAGCGATAGAGAGGCCTGGTCCAAGGTCGAATCAAACCCAGGCCTTCTAGATCTTAGTCTAACTGAGGCAGCAGTGCTAACCACTGCACCACCGTGCTGCCCTCTTTGTGCACTTATGTGTTTTAATTCTTCCTGCGCAAAAGTGCCGCTCACAAATTGACCTAAATGCTCTTTTAGTTTTTGATTTTGCAATAATTTCGTTTCTATTAATATAGAGTTATTTAAATGTATTTGCTTTTGTTTGGTTTTTATGTTAATTTGCTTTTTTAGGTAAATATTTTGAGTCTGCCCGGGCAAAGGTCCCACCCACACACCCACTAGATGCCCTTTTATACTTATTTTTTATTATATTTTTAAATAATTTGTTTTCTTCTTATACATAAATATGTACATATTTACACTGGTGTGAAAAAGTGTTTGCCCCCTTCCTCATTTCCTGTTTTTTTGCATGTTTGTCACACTTAAGTGTTTCGGAACATCAAACCAAGTAAACACAAAATGCAATTTGTAAATGAAGGTGTTTATTATTAAAGGTGAAAAAAAATCCAAACAATCATGGCCCTGTGTGAAAAAGTGATTGCCCCCTAAACCTAATACATGTATGTGCCTAAGACACTCACAGCTCTGGCTGTGAAGATAGCTACTCTCACTAGCATCACACAAAGCCAAGTTTAGATCTGTCTTTAAAAAATTGGTTTACAGCAGTGTGAAGCCTGAGCTTTTGGCTCGCAGGGATTAGCTGTGGGTATGCTGTTCCATGTTTGACATGAGGATCAACCATTCTAATAATAAATATAGTTAGACCCATACGTTTTTAGATAGTGTCACATTTTATGGTAGCTTTGCTTCTGTACACCACTGCAGTGGAATTTAATTCAAGATGTGATTAAAGTGCAAACTTTAATTCGCTGAGTTTAACTCAAGTATTGAATTAACTGCACAGCCATTGGGTGTATAGTGCCCATTTTTCAAGACTCAAAAGAAATGTAATGTACAACTGACTGACAAGCAGTTTTATGGCCAGGTCAGGCCTGTTCCCTTATTATTCAATCACAAATTAAACAGATTAAATATCTGGGGTTGATTTCAAGTGTTCAACTTGCATCTGGTAGCTTTTCACTTAAAATCTCGATACCACATCCCAAAAGATGTTTATTCAAGCAAGGTACGTCATCATTAGGCTGAATAACTAAATAAACCTGTCAGAGAGGGACAGGAAAAACTTTAGAAGTGGACGAGTCAAGAGTCAACCTGGCTCAATGATCTTCAAATGAAGGATGTTCATTGATTTTAGGAGCTGGTGCATCAGGGTCTCCTTCAGCCACATCTGTGGACAGGAACATTATTATTAGTGTGAATCCTTTCAAGCAGCACCTTTGAAAACAGACTTCTAGACAGAAAATATTCCCTTGCCTACTTAAAGGCCTAGTAGATGATATGATGTCCATATGCAAATTAGGATGTCACATGACATTTTTAATGGGGGTCTTTGTTTTGTTTTAACCTCTTTCAACTCTAGCTACTTCCACGTACTTTCAGCAACAGACACCATTCAAACTTTAACGCCAAGACATCGAACTATTCAGGTTGTATTTATCTTTTCATATATTGATGGTTTTTCTTCAGTTCCAGTTTCATGCTTTTCCCCCCTTTCAGTGTTTAGAATGGGTGTGTCCTGGATGGACTCTTGGCAGTTAGAGTGAGAGGTCCAACTGTCAGAGTGGGAGAATTCAAATTATTCATCTGAAATTTTTCTCTTGCTACTGCTGCTGTGTCCACAGTTTTAACTCTACAGCCATCATTTTACCCTCAAAATGTAGTGCCGCTGCTCTTCTTTCTAACAATGTGTGTTTTAACTCTTTTTTTTTTCCAACAACTTTTATTATTTTTTTACAAGAAAATAGCCAACCTGTAAACATTTCAAAAGAAGTATCAAAAATTCAAGCCTGGCATAACAAACAGAAAAAACAAAGCATAACATAAAACAAATAAAACAAAGCAAATATCCTCAGCAAAATTAACACACAAACAAAACAAAACAAAACAAACAATAAAAACAAATAAAATGAAATAATTAAACTTTTTCAGGTTGCCTGTCATTTCAACATTGCAGTGTGAGACGCATCAATCCAGAACATCAGGGAGAACAAGTCTCCCTACATGATCATAGAAACGATCCCACATTGCACCCAATTTATTCTCTCTGCCCTTTAACATAAATCTTATTTTCTCCAATTTGGCGAAGTAAAGCACTTCTCTGACCCAGTGGGTAAATGATGGTGGTGATGAAGATTTCCATTTTGTTAGAATTAGGCGTCGGGCCAATAAGCAGACAAAGGCTGCGAAAGCTTCTTCCTCAGGAGACAGCTGTGTGTAAGGAGAGGGTACCCCAAATATTGCGATACTAGCAGCAGGCATAACTTGTTTTCCTGCAGTCTTAGTTAGCGAGTCAAATATCTCTCCCCAATATGATCTTAGGTTAGGACAAGACCACATCATGTGAGCATGGGTTGCAGGCGTCAGACCACAGCGGTCACAGGCAGGGTCCACATCTGGAAACATTTTTGACAGCCTAGCCTTCGTTAGGTGTGCACGCTGTACTATTTTACACTGAACAAATGCGTGCTTAGCACAAATAGAAGATTCATGCACTTTTCTAAGCGCGTTACTCCACATATCGTCAGTCATCTGCTCATTTAGGTCCTCCTCCCACAGCCTCCTGAGGGGAGTCACCGGAGTCAGATCCAGAGAGTAAATCTGAATATAAATGTATGAGATCATACCCTTCAAAGATGGGACTGGTCTAAAAAAAGAGTCTAAAGAAGAACCTGGGGGCTCAGCAGGAAAGCAAGGGAATCTGTTATTGACAAAGCTACGAATCTGCAGGTATCTAAAAAAATGTTGCTTTGGGAGGGAAAATTTTGTTGAATTTGTCACCTGATTTCTGTGGATTCCTGCAGTTTTTTGTGTTGAAACTCTGTACACACGCAGAGGGGGTCATCCAGAGTGATAATCAGTTGAGACTTCCACGTCAACTTCCTATGCTGATTTTTTATGAATTTTTGGAATTTGATATTTCTGATATTGCATTAACCTTGGTGAATTTGTCACCTGATTTCCGTGGATTCCTGCAGTTTTTTGTGTTGAAACTCTGCACACATGCAGAGGGGGTCAGTCAGAGTCATAATCAGTTGAGATTTCCACGTCAACTTCCTATGCTGATTTTTTTTCAGAATTTTTTAATGATATTTTTGATATTGCATTTACCTTGGTGAATTTTATGCAGATATGTTATTTAATTTAAGTGGACTCCTTAACTGGCCTTAGATGAAATTTCACAGCCAGGTAGAGTGAACAAGGCAGAACATGAAAGCAGAGAAAATTTTTATGTCAGCTATCAATGATTGACTTTATAAATTATCATATAACCACACTGGATTGAGTTTATTAAATATGTTCAGAATTGTCAATTTATAATTACAATTGTATAGTCCTATAACTTAACCCTGGGTTTATTTATTCTGACTTTCTGCATGCATATTGGCCACATCTATCCATCCATTCATCCGTCCATCTATGTATTCATCCATCCATCCTCTTGCACTTATTATGTTCGTCAGGCTAGAGCATATCCAGGATGACTGCAAAATCAGCTGTGCAGGCCATGATGAAAACCTGAATACATTTGTAATGAGAGCAATCATGAGTGAAGAGTTTGGTTACCAGCAAATTTCACACACGTTTATTGAGAAAAAAAATAGGACTTGTGGAGCTTTACTTCTCTTAATGTCTCTCTCTCTCTCTCACACACACATACACACACACACACACACACACACACACCATAACTTTGTCTTAAAACGCATAATTTAATAGATGTTATTGTTATATATCATAGTGTTTTACATAACGAGAACACATATTTAAATCAGAAGTAACTACGGGTTGTTTTTGTTCCGTTGTACAGAAATCGGCAACGAAGGACGAGCATTACCATAAAACTTAGAGTAGAAGCGCACGAAAATTTAAGCGGCGGCTGATTTGACCACGGCGCGGCTCACTTGACCGCAGTAGCGTGTGCGGCTATAATGAGAGGTGGCTAACCTGAGTTCGCGGGTTGCTAGCTTCTTAGCACGGCACAGGCGAAAGCACTAGCCACTGTGTTAGCAGCTCACTCAGCTAAAGTCAGTCTTCGGTCGAGTTTTCCACTCAAACTCACCCACTCCGTCATCACTCGGGATTTGTAAAAGAGTCCTTGTCGAGCACTTGCACCGACTGATGATACAAGCTGACTTAATAATCCAGGTTGCACTCCTGCACCTCCTTCACTCGTCTCTCTCGAACTTTCCTCTCCTCTCTCCGCCACCTCTCTCCCACGTTCTGCCTCACCTCCTTTCCTGTCCACTCACCTGGGATGTAATTACTTCCTTTACCAAAGGTTACAGGTCATACTAATAAAGTAAATACACAAACTTTTATACATGTCATTTCCTTGTTTCAAACAAAATCAAATAGCAAACCTCATTGCTTTTTAATTAATTTTTTAACAAATACTATTTATGAACTATGAACTTATTTATTATAGCAAGTATCAGGTATGTGGTCTTCTGAGCAACACACTCTCCACAGTTCCTGATGTACTCTTCGACATCCATCGACATCTTCGGCCAAAAGCATCGGCTACGAAGCAGGTTGATAGTTCTCTCCTGCCCAAGGTGTCCCAGATCATCATGCATGGCTCGCATGACCATCGGCCGAAACTCCCTTGGAAAGACGAGCTGACTGACTGTTTCTCCGGACGGTTTCTTACTGTAACGGTATAACAATCCATCTTTCATGGAAAGCTTCCCTATTTCTCTTTTCAGTCTTGACAATTCTGGATTCTTTGATGCTTCATCAGGCCACTGTCCATGCTTGACAGCTTGGATAGCTGGTCCAGTAGCTTCATCTCCTTCTTGAGCTTTCTTGAGACTCTGTTTTGATATGAGCTCAAGCGATTTCAAGTTCATATGCATTGGATATGCATATAGGTCAGGAACACAGTGTGAAGACGCCCCTAGCCGAGCGACATATACCGGCATCGAGTGAGCAGGTTCTGGTATGCAGACTTGCTGGCAAATAGTCTTAACACCAGACTGTGGTATAGTCACCCAACCGTCGTCATCCACGTCGGGGGTGTTCCGTGACAACAGGTCGGCATCGATGTTGTGCCGACCTGGACGATACTGGATGTCAAACTCATACGTCGACAGGGCAGCTAGCCAGCGATGCCCTACCGCGTTGAGCTTGGCTGTTGACAACACGTACGTAAGCGGGTTGTTATCGGTACGTACAATGAATCTTGCCCCATACAAGTAGTCATGGAATTTGTCGACTACTGCCCACTTTAGTGACAAGAATTCCAGTTGGTGTATCGGATAATTTCTCTCAGCTGTGCTCAGCTTTCGGCTTGCAAAAACAACCGGGCGCAATCCTTCAGGGTACTCTTGGTAAAGTACTGCACCAAGACCCTTCAAGCTTGCGTCGACATGCAGAGCGTATGGCTTTTGTGGATTGGCAAATGCCAAGACAGGTGCATGTGTCAGGCAATAGATAATCTGGTGGAACGCATCTGTCCCATCGGTCCCCAAAGGGCTCTGCCTCTTTCTCTTTTGGGTAGGAGCATAACCCTTGGTGAGCTCGGTCAATGGTCGAACGATTGCAGAGTAGCCCTGGATGAATCTTCTGTAATAGCCGCAAAACCCTAAAAACGATTGCAGTGTCTTCAGGTTTGTTGGCATCGGCCAGGTGGCAACAGCCTCTATTTTTTCTGGATCTGGGGCGACACCGTCAGCAGCCACTATGTGCCTCACCTCCTTTCCTGTCCACTCACCTGGGATGTAATTACTTCCTTTACCAAAGGTTACAGGTCATACTAATAAAATAAATACACAAACTATTATACATGCCATTTCCTTGTTTCAAACAAAATCAAATAGCAAACCTCATTGCTTTTTAATTAATTTTTAACAAATACTATTTATGAACTATGAACTTATTTATTATAGTATCACATGTATAGTATAAAGTATCACATGAACAGATTTTAACAGGGCTACATACATATTATGCTGGATACAGAAACGCCTGGTTTGTGGGTGCCTGGGGGTCCTGGGATGCGTGGTTGGATGTCTTGACATGGCTTTTGGCCTGCTCCCTTGGCGGCTGTGGCCTGGGGTGGCTCGGGCTTCTTGGGCATGGGGGGCGGCCTGGCTGGGTGTCGGGCGGCTCCCGGGGGCCTGGGGGCCGCTTTCTCAGCTCGTGCGGGTGGGGCCGGCCTCCCGGGGGGGTGGGGTGCTCGTTGCCTCTGGCTCTCCGGGCTCTTGCCCGTTGACCGTGGGGACTCTGTCTAGTGTCTCCCTCCTTCCTTCTCTGGGGGGTGCACATGGTTGCCATAGGGATGTGTGGCCTCGGATCTTCTGCGCTCCTGGTGGGCCTTGGATGACCTGGGTCCCCTGGGTCTATCCCTGCTTGCCTCTGAATCCGGATGGGGGTGGTTGCGGCTTTTTTGCCCTCATTATTGAGTACGTTCCATGACAGAGGAACACACACATAACTACAAACCATAACAAGCCTGTGTGAGTGTGTGTGTGTGTGAGTGTGTGTGTGTGTGTGTGTGTGTGTGTGTGTGTGTGTGTGTGTATATGCATGTATTCATAGGTGTATATGTATGTGCCCCTATCTGTTTTTCTTCTTCTTTCTTTCTTTTCTGTATTCCCCCCCCCCATCTTTTCTTTCCTCTTCTTCCTGCCGGTCAGGTCTGGCAAGAATAAATGAAATAAAATATAAACAACAAGAATAGCCTATAGAAACTTATAGAGCTCTTGTTGTAAAAGCAAATATGTTTGGCAGCAGCAACGCAATTGGACCATCATTCTGATTGCATAAAATGCCGGACATGACAGGCCAAAAAAGAAAAAA
>JAMQGT020013282.1:0-20000 GCA_024447675.2 Pterophyllum scalare
ACAGACCTCAGGTGGGGTCTGTTTCACACAGAAAGAAATAGAGACGGGAGACATCAGTTGCGTTCGGTCTGCAGGCTCTTCCTCGTCTGTTTATTTACAGAACATTAAATCATCCTTCTCACTCACAAAATCATTTTCTAACATCGTTCTTAACACAACCACAATATTAATTCAAACTCACATTTTTTCTCTGTATATGAGTATACAAAATAACTGCCCCATAGTTTTGGGTATCTTTCCTCTGCGCTGCTGCTTACAGCAAAATGCTACAGCTTCCCTGCTGCAAAATCTATCGTGCGATAATATTAACACTATTTACCTGCTTATTATTGCCTTTTCGCTAACACTTCATTATAACTAAACACAGAAAAACCCATAATTTACAACCTACACACATCTATATAAAGATCTCAAATGAAACAAAATACAGCATCATATAAAACAATCAATAACAATCTTATACATTTAAGAGGTATATCTCGGAGCAACATCCTTAACCAAATGAAACACGCATTGTAAAGACCCACCATTTTCACGTTACATGTGGATAAAATGGCTACTCTTCCCTCGGTCGACAGAAAACAGCTTACATCCCTTTTCTGTTTGCATACACAACGTACGAAATTATAACAAACATCACAAGCATTCAAACCCGATTGACTCTTTCAAAGCCTGTATTGTGATGACATAACTCGTATTACTAACCTGTTTCACACAGAAAGAAATAGAGACGGGAGACATCAGTTGCGTTCGGTCTGCAGGCTCTTCCTCGTCTGAAACCCGGAAGCCCCACAGCGCCAAATACCACCCGCGCCACTTCCCCCTTGTGGTGAAACTACACAATTACATCTCCTCAAATTCAGCATAATACTGCCATTACCATCGGTCTTTTCACAAATAACTTCTGAAACAAATTACAATTGTGACCATACACTTGTAGGTGTCACACACTCCCCAACAAAAAGAAAATGGCTCCTGACATTTAACCTCTTAAACTTTAACACATAACATTTACTCAAAACATGCCGATCACCTTGTACCACTCCTCCCACTCACATCAGCAAATGGACTCTACATAACTGGGAGGAAATATCTCTGCGTACCATGAAATGATGGAATGGACAGTGATGTCCAAATGAAACAAGGTACCGAGTGATACAATGGCATCTTGGAAGCTACTGTACTCTGTGATTCATGTACATCTGCGAAACTAACTGATGAATGCAACTGGAGGGAAGGCTGGCCAAGTGTTTCATAGGTGAAACGTGCAGCTGGTCGCCTTTCTCTCGTCGACCTTCTCAATCCTGATGCCTCAGCCGGAGGGGTCAGGTCGGATGCAGACTGCATTCGCTTTTCCGGTGACCATTCAACCCCCCTTCTGTCCTCTGTGAGGGCCGTTTCCGTACTGATTGATTCCCCCTGTTCGTCTATTACCATCCGTTCCTCCACTGGCATCCCCTCTGTCTCCTCCGGTATCCCTTCACTGACCTCTTGGTCCGACTCAGTCAGGGCTACACACCTTGAGGGTACATTAGCAGGGTCAGAGGTATCCACAGCACTCTCTCCATGCCCACCTCTCAGATTGTATCCTAGATGATAGTAAGTGGTACCCCCATCCTCATCCGAACTTGACTCATCATTTTGTTGTGCCTCTGTCTCTCGCCGAGCTGGTTTAGATTCTTTTCTTTTAACCCCTGGAGGCTTACTTCCCTGGTTTGTCGCAGGTAAGTCCCCAGAGAGCTCATTGACCAGATGCAACACGTTGCGATGCAACACACGCACCTTCTTTCCATCCATTTCCGAAGCCACCCTATAGACTGGGCTTTCTCCAATTTGCTGTTTCACTACATAAATGGTGTTTTCCCAATAGGATCGCAACTTCCCAGGACCACCTCTTTCAGTCAAGTTCCGTACCAGTACTCGATCTCCGGGTTGTAGGACAATTCCCCTTACATGTCGGTCATAATACTTCTTTCCCCGAGCACTTGACTTCTGACTGTTCTCAGATGCAATCCGGTAAGCTTCAGTCATTCGTTCCTTCCACTGTTTCACATAACTCCGTGCTGTTTGTGGCTCTTCTCCAGTCCCCAGCTGGAATAGGAGGTCTACTGGCAGCCGTGGATGTCGACCAAACAGCAGGAAGAAAGGTGAGTAGCCAGTTGCCTCATGGCGTGTGCAATTATATGCATGTACCATTTGTGGGAGGTAATCCTTCCACCTTTCCTTCTGTTCATCCCCCAGGGTCCGCAGCATCTGCAAGATGGTGCGATTGAAGCGTTCAGCTGGGTTGCCCTGAGGGTGGTACGGGGTTGTGCGGGAATGCCCTACTTTGCCCAGCTGCTGCAGAGCTCGGAACAGTTCATTTTCGAATTCCCGCCCTTGGTCATGATGTAACTTCAAGGGATAGCCAAACCTCAGAATGTAGTCATTAAAGATCCTTTCAGCGGCAGTCTTGCCACTCTTGTTGCGAGTTGGGTAGGCCTGAGCATACCTAGTGAAATGGTCAACTACCACTAGGATATACTGATATCCACCCCTACTCGGTTCCAAATGCAGGTAGTCAATCGAGACCAATTCCATGGGTGAGCTTGTAACAATGCTGGCCATGGGAGCTCGGATTCGTGTCACTGGCTTCTTTCGTTTGATGCATGGGCACTGCCGAGTGACATAAGCTTCGATATCTTGCTTCATATACGGCCAATAGAACCGAGGCCTCACTAAACTCAGAACTCTCTCGACTCCGACATGTCCCACATCATCATGTAGATGTTTGAGGACGACCGATCGGAAACTTGCTGGCAAGACTAGCTGACGCTTTTCTGTTGTTCTGCGATAGAGAATGCCGTTCTCTATGCTCAGTCTTGTCCACTCATGCATCATTTTCCTAACGGGACCTCTCAACTTCTCCTTCATCCCAGGGGTGAGTACTTGACTTGACTCTTTCATTTCCAACATGACACCAATTATGGGATCTGATCTTTGCGCTCGCCTTAGTTCAGTTAACTCGATAGGCGGACCCACCTCTTGGATGTCTGGTTCATCCTGGCCGTGCTGTGCTAGAGCCAGAGCAGCGACCCAGGCTACATCCCCCTGCTCGCCTGCTCCACAGCCTTCCCAGGTAGCAGCAACTGCTTCCCTCGGGAGCCCGTTCGTACACTCCTCAATATATCTTTCGATATCAAGAGGGTTTCTCGACAATGTATCTGCATCGGCATTGACTCTACCGGGGCGATATTTAATATCAAATCTAAAGTCAGACAGTTCTCCCACCCACCGGAAACCAACCGCATTCAATTTAGCAGTACTCATCACATATGTTAAGGGATTATTGTCCGTGTAGATGGTAAAGTGTGGGGCATAATATAGATAATCCCTAAATTTCTCGCAAACCGCCCACTTGAGAGCGAGAAACTCGAGTTTGCCCGAGTGGAGTCTGTAGTTTCTCTCCGCAGGTGTTAACGTCCTCGAACCATATCCTATCACCCTTAGCTTCCCACCCTGTCTCTGATAAAGGACGGCTCCCAGTCCGTCATTGGAGGCATCTGTGTGAAGCACAAAAGGGAGCTCAAAATCCGGATAAGCGAGGACAGGAGGGGTTGTCAACCTGTCGATCAGGTTGCTCAGAGCCTCCTGATGTTTCATAGTCCACTCAACCGGAGTCTTTGAGGGTAATTGGGCACCCTTTCCCCTTTGTCCCTCCATTCTTTTCTGGGGTTGCAAGAGCTCATAGATAGGTTTTGCTATTCTTGAGAAGTCATGGACATAGGAACGGTAATAGCTCAAAAAGCCAGTAACCCTTCTTACATCCCCCACCGTCATTGGTGTCCTATTTTTCAAGGCATATACAGCCTCCAGGTCTTTCGGATCAATTCGCACCCCCTCAGCTGAGACCAAACGTCCCACGTACCTTACTTCTCTCTTGAACAGGTCGCATTTTGCAGGTCGGAGTTTAACTCCATGTGCCTGCAAGGCCCTTAGGACTTTCCTCAGTCCTTCCACATGGTCCTCAAAAGTCTTTGCATAACACAGTATGTCATCCAAGTATGGGATGCAGCATTCGTCCCGTAAGGGTGCCAGCATTTCTTCCATACTCCGCTGAAACGCCGCGGGTGCATTGGTCAGCCCGAAGGGGATCCGCACCCACTCATAGAGACCCCAGGGGGTGATGAAGGCAGTCAGGTGGCGTGATCCCTCGGCTATGAAGCCCTGGTGATACGCCTTCCCCTGATCTAGCACAGAGAACCAACTATAACCCCCCAAAGTGTCAATGAGATCCTGAATTCGCGGTAAGGGGTGCCGATCTGGCACAGTGTGCTGGTTCAATAGACGGTAATCTATACAAAGCCGTAGGGATCCATCCCTTTTCCGCACACATACAATGGGTGCAGAATAAGGAGATCTGGACTTAACAATCCATCCTTTTGCCAGGAGGTCTTCAATATACTCCTTAACCTCCTTATAAAGGGGTTTCGGAATAGACGTATATGATTTCTGAATTGGGGTCACTTCCCTCAGGGTTATCGTCATTTCCAAGCTAGGAATGCACCCCATGTCATTTTCATCCCGTGCAAATGCCCTGGACTCCTCCCTCAGCATTTGCTTCACAATTCTCTGTTCATCCCCTGTTAGATGACTAATGTCAACAGGCGGGTCCCATTCCTGTGTAACTTGATCCCCATTGTCCTTCTGAATGTTTAAGGACCCAAGGTGACCAACTCCCAAGGGTGCCTTTGACGAACTGGTGATTGGCAAGTCGGTTTGCACAATTCCAGCAATCGGTTCAACTGTCCCAATAGCTACTCGACTAGAGAGCATCACATCATGTTTGGTGTGATTCCCAATGGGAACTCTAATGTATGGGACTTTTGCTTTATTAACTGTTAGGAGACTGTTACCTACATCCAGCTGTTGTAATTGTGGGTTGCTCTCAGTTGGTTCAAAGAGCAGAAGGGGGTTGGAAATGTCAAGTGTAGAGGGGACTTTACACTTAACATGCTTGACCTGGCCAGCTGGGATAACTACATCATGCAGTCCCACTTTGAGTACATTTTGACTGCTCCTGCTATCCCTGGTAAATTTGGTCTGGATGAAATTGACCAATGCAGTGGCTTTTTCCTCCTGGAGGTTCATTGCGCTCCGCAGGAGGCTCACCAAGGTTGGCATGAGACTCGCATCCACATCTGGCCCCAGGACCAACTGCTCAATCACATTGAACCCAATCAGGGGACAATCCAATGGCACGCTGCTCACCAAGAAGGGCACCTGAATAGTCAGATCTGGGTTGCTGTTCTCTGGTAGACTCACCATCACACCCAGCCATCCGTCATAGGGCAATGGCTGGCCATTCACGCCCAACACACTAAGGGCTTTATTACCAATGAGCTCAGTCAGTGGCCTTAGCTTATGGTCAGGGAGGTAAGTCTTCACCCACTGGCTATCTAGAAGGCTCACTTGTGCACCGGTGTCTAGCACACAGTCCACCAGGTAGCTGTGGATGTAGCACTTAATTTTACACTTCCTGCCCACCAACTGTGCCACTCTCTCACTCCCCTCAGTCTCTTCAGTTTTGAGTTGGGGGGTTGCCCAACTGCTTCTCACATGGGCAAACTCCTTCGGGCCCTGCTCAGGTGCTTTGGAGCTGGGCTGCTCACTGCTGCTGGAGGACGGTGCAGCAGCAGGGGACAAACCAGAGTGTTTTGGTTGGCCTCGCTGGAGACAACCAATTGCTCTGTGACCCACCTCCCCACAGACAAAGCAATGACTACATACGCTCGCCCCCTTCTGGATACAATTGGGACAGCCATACTGCTTTGCACTTTGCCTGGGTTTTGGCTTTGAGTGCGCACACTGACACGTCGGTTCACGGGACTGCCTTGACATGAGAGACTCCACCACTTTAGTCAGTGTGTCTACCTTTGCACTCAACTCCTCAACCACTTTATTCCTACTTTTCGTTTTACCCGCATCATCAGCTGGTTCCAGCTGAGCCGTGTGGGCATGTGTTACCTTTTGCCGAGCAATATGTCCCAGTCTCCGCTGCCTTTCACTCTCCTCACTCGACACCTTATTTACTTGCCTTATCAGTGTTTCATCTGACACGCTATAATCTGATAGCAGCGGCTTAAGTTCGTTACGCAGGTCGCTGTATTTTTGAAGAAGACCTTGATGAATGGTGCGTAGGAACACGTTCTGAATTGTCCGTGTTTCATACACAACATCCATGTTATCCTGTTTGGATGCAAACATGACTTTCTGCTTCAACCCAATCATTCTATAAAGAAACTGCTGGGGAGTCTCGTGGTCATGTTGTTTGGTACTCAACAGTTCCTGAAATAACTCGCTACCACTTTTCTCACTCAGATGTGAACATAACAAACTTTTGAGTTCCCCAAGGCTCAAGTCATCTTTACTGACCAACATATCCTTAAACTGTCCAGGTTTAATAATACGAAGCACGCCCTGGATGATCTCACCCTCTGTATGGTTTGCTTTCAATCCCTCTTCCATTTGCTTACATAGTCCATGGTAGGTGATGTCAGATGCAATATCTCCCACCTGGCCCCCATGCACCTTAAACTCCCTGCGTTGCAGAAATGGCAGGTCCTTCAGAGAAACTACCTGTTCAGTTCTCTGGTGTCTAGCATCTCTTGCTGCATGGCTGTTAACTGCATTTGCACCTCTAAACCGCGGTATCTGTGGAGCAGGCAGAGCAGGTGTGTACTGTGCTGCTGATGTTGGTTTTAACTCCGCTAGTTTTTTACCAAGTGCCTCATAGTTAGCTTTCAACTCATCATATTCACTTAATTGCGGGTCAACGGACTCATGAGACATTGTAGTTAAGGTCAGTACATTGCTCGCTGAAGGATTCACGAGTGCCGGGGTAACGGCGACACCCTCCTCCTCTGACACTACAGGCACTCCTGCTCTAGTACGATTTGCTATAAGCTGATCAATAGTGTCACTTAAAGAAAGTAGGTGAGAGACTCCTGCATCTTCTAAACCCACAAGTGTTTCACAGTGAAGATATGCACAAATATAATCAAAACAGCTTTCCTCATCACCAAGTCTGTAGCTCACAAGGTCCACGTCTGGCACCCATGTGATGTTCTCTGCAATCTGAAAAAGTTCCTCTGCTGTCAGCTCATGAAGACTCTTCTTGATCTTCCACGTCAACTCTTTTCGCTCATTGTCCTCCATCTTGTCCATCGGCAGCAACTCTCCACAGCGTAGTCAGCTCAACTGGTAGCACGTCACTCATTCAGCTGAAGTCCCCTCCTGTCTCTGGTCCCACAGCTGCCTCAGTTGCACGTCCACCACTCCAGCATGCTTGCGATGTCTGCCACAGGTTCGATGATTAAAGGATCAGCATCCGTCTTCCCAGCATGCTAATCCCCGTACGGGCCACCAAAATTATGTTACAGACCTCAGGTGGGGTCTGTTTCACACAGAAAGAAATGAGACGGGAGACATCCGTTGCGTTCGGTCTGCAGGCTCTTCCTCGTCTGTTTATTTACAGAACATTAAATCATCCTTCTCACTCACAAAATCATTTTCTAACATCGTTCTTAACACAACCACAATATTAATTCAAACTCACATTTTTTCTCTGTATATGAGTATACAAAATAACTGCCCCATAGTTTTGGGTATCTTTCCTCTGCGCTGCTGCTTACAGCAAAATGCTACAGCTTCCCTGCTGCAAAATCTATCGTGCGATAATATTAACACTATTTACCTGCTTATTATTGCCTTTTCGCTAACACTTCATTATAACTAAACACAGAAAAACCCATAATTTACAACCTACACACATCTATATAAAGATCTCAAATGAAACAAAATACAGCATCATATAAAACAATCAATAACAATCTTATACATTTAAGAGGTATATCTCGGAGCAACATCCTTAACCAAATGAAACACGCATTGTAAAGACCCACCATTTTCACGTTACATGTGGATAAAATGGCTACTCTTCCCTCGGTCGACAGAAAACAGCTTACATCCCTTTTCTGTTTGCATACACAACGTACGAAATTATAACAAACATCACAAGCATTCAAACCCGATTGACTCTTTCAAAGCCTGTATTGTGATGACATAACTCGTATTACTAACCTGTTTCACACAGAAAGAAATAGAGACGGGAGACATCAGTTGCGTTCGGTCTGCAGGCTCTTCCTCGTCTGAAACCCGGAAGCCCCACAGCGCCAAATACCACCCGCGCCACTTCCCCCTTGTGGTGAAACTACACAATTACATCTCCTCAAATTCAGCATAATACTGCCATTACCATCGGTCTTTTCACAAATAACTTCTGAAACAAATTACAATTGTGACCATACACTTGTAGGTGTCACATCTTGTGACCTATTGAGGTCTCCTGAAGTGAGGTGTGAGTGGGGGTTGAGGTAACTGGAGAGGGATCTCAAGGCTGCACTGTAGGTAGCTGACAAGTGGTGTTGTAAGCCACCATCTCTGTTCAGTGATGGTCATTCACAGTGGACACTGATGGTTTCTTTTACTTCTCTTTCAAACGATCCCACCTTCCCGATCCAAAATGTCAACACTGGCATTCTTGAAGCGTGTCCTTCATCCTTTAGGTGCAGAAGTACAGCAGAGTCTCGTTATGCTGAGGTGGCCCTTCCATGTTATGCCTTTGTGGAGTGGCTGTTTAGTTTCTCCAATGTAGAGGTCCGAGCACTCTTTGCAGCACTGCACAGCATACATTAGGATGGAGTTGTGTTTGGGAGTTTTGTCCTCGGGACTACTTTCTGTCTTAGAGTGTGGTTGGGATGCCATTCTTGGAGAAAATTCTCCTGCATTTCTCTGACAAACCTGCTACGTTAGAAATAATGTTCCATTTGTCATTCTCTTTCTCCCTAGTTGGTGTCTGATTTTCTTTCCTGTGCATCTTCACTGATTTGATAAATGCGCAGTTGGGCTAACCACATGCCTTTTGAGGATGCCACTGTTCATATTTTGGACGGAGAACAAAGATGGTTTGAAAGAGGAGCGAAAGAGGCCATCTATGTCCACTGTGGACAACCATCATTGAACAGAGGTGGTGGCTTATGACTCCAGTTGTCAGCTTCCTACAATACAGCCTTGAGATCCCTTCCAGGTGCCTCAAACCCCACTCACACCTTACTTCAGGTGACCTACTGAGGTCACCTGAAGTGACCAGGTCTCATAGCAGTTTCACAGGAAACCCTTTGTGGTAATGACCCAAACACATTTTTCACACCTTGACTCATGTAATGATGAAAAACAATGGGTCAACAACCACCTCCAAAGGGGACAACCCCCACTAGGGTTTAAATAAAGTCTAGTCACCTTTTTTCAAGTTCTTGAGAATACCAGGAACAACAATTTGGCCATCGATGGTGGGCAGCAGGTTGTAGATATCAGGGATCAAAAGCATCCAAATTCACCAAGGTACGCTGTACATGTATATGGTCAATATGACTGCTATAACCATGGCCTCAACCATCTTTAGCTCATGGATAACATTACAGATCTGTGTATTCTTTGATCTTTTGATTACAAACTATTTATACATGTCATATTTATTTATTATGAATTTATGTATTCTGGTCAAAATGACCACCTATGGGTGTTCTAGGTAGAAACACCCATAACACTCGTGTTTTGTAATTTTATTAAAAATACAATGTCAGAATACAATATACACATATTTAGGAAAAGTCGGTGTCCTACAGTTATAGGGGGTTAATAGCAAAAAAGATTACACTTCAAATTTTTTTTAAAAAGGTCAAAATGACCACCTTGGGAGTTCTAGTGTTAAAGACCTGCTGAAGTTAGCATGACTTTGTTTACCCCGCATTTATTCAACAGTGAGGTACAAGCTACCAGTTAACTTGCTACTACTGGACTTCATGAAGCAGTTAACCGTTAGACCGGGGGGGGTATTCCGGATTAAAAACAAATGTTAACATTTTTTAATAAGCTGCTGGTCAAATCATCTTTATTGTTCGAAGCAAAGGAAACAAGAACCTACCTGTGAGAGGTTTGTCACTTTCAAAAGATGAGCCAACGGCTTAACAGGCGTAAATGTGCTTTCCAAAGATGAGCACTAGATGGCGCTGTTGACCGTAAACCCTCTGTAGGGGAGACCGGATGTGGTTGTAACTTGGAAAGCAGTATTTTGTACAGGCAGTGGGGGAGACTACCGATCCAATGCTACCAACTGGGGATAAAATAAGCTCAAAAATGCTTATTTCTGGGTATTTTAATGCCCTTTGGAGCTTTCAGACGTAAAGTTACTCAAGATTATAATAAACAGCCCCTCCCCATTCTATTTATTTTGTAGCCCATGCCATCAGGTTTAAAAGGGAATATTAAAGGGAATTCATCTACAGTACTGTGCAAAAGTCTGGCGCTACCTCTCACTTTATATTTTGCTTCCACAGAGTACACTTTCATGTCATTTATTTTATAAATTGTCTTGAGCAATAGTTCTCCAGTCTCTCTGAAGGTCTAAGTTTTTCTTTGGATATTGGCTGCTTTCTCACTCATTTTCAGAAGAATGATTCTTGTTAAGCCATTTAACACTGACCTATGAATCACTCAAACATAAAAAAAAAAAAGACAACCAACCCAAGGGATGAACCAATGTGTCTACACAGCAGATCTAGTTTTAAGTTGCATCTCCAAGCACTTTGTTACTAGAACCCTGTCAAAAAAACACAATTTGTTCCCATTTCTTTAGCTGAATTTATGAAAAATGTCCAAGATAAGTTTGACAAGCATTAAATAGTCTTTTTGCAAAGTGATTCTCAAAGATTTATTGGCAATATTTTGACATGGTGTGCAGTGTTCCCTTAAAAAAAAAAAAACTTGAGGAAACTGGAGAAATGGCAGGCCTAAAATTAGTTTACATCAGATGGACAGTATCTGAAAGTCATGCACTTAAGAAATAGGAAAAAATCCAGCAAAGACCTGACACAGGACCTGAGAGATGCATGTGGCCCTTCAGTTGATCCATGTACTGTTCACTGAAGCCTCATCAGAGATGGTCAGGAGAGAAGTACAACAATGTCTAATCCATCCCTAAAACACAGAGGAGACTCACTGTTAGGGATGCAGTTCAACCAGTGGGGTTGGAGGAAACCGCAGACACACAGCACAAGGACAGCCAAAGACAACAGTACAACAAAGAACAGGAGGAGGACACAGACAATATATACACACGAGGTAATCGGGATGATAGGACACACCAGGGAGCACACCTGAACTAAATCTAACAAACGAGACAAGGGAAGCAAAACTGAGAACACAATACAAAAGAGTGCCAAAGTAAAACAGGAAGTAGACATGGAAACAGAAACACAGACATGACACAACTCAGGGAGGTAGGCACACTGAGGAAGGGAACATCTACACTAGAGGAACATAAACTGGACATAGGAAACGGAGAGGAAAAGACACATGGACACAGAGATGGCGACAGAAACACAAGGGAGGCAGGAACACTCAGAAAATAATATAAACAGAACACATGAACAGAACCAAGGAAGAACCAAAACCCTACAAATATAAATATAAAGAAACAAATTCTATTCCAAACCTAGGGACCACGACACATGCAATACCACGTGGAAAGCATCTGATTGGTAACAGCACCATTCTTCAGCATGACAATGATCCCAAACACACCGCCAGTGCAGTAAAAGCATACCTGGAAAGAAAAACACAAGATGCAACACTGCTAGTCATGGATTGGTTTCCGCAGAACCTGGACCTCATCATTGTTGAAGCAGAGTGAGATCAACTCGACCGAGAACAGAACACAGGCAGCCAACATTCAAAGAAGAGCTTTGAATGTCCTTCAAGAAGCCTGGAGAACGATTCTGAAGACTGCTTAAAGAAACAACAAGAAAGCTGTGCTGAAGAATAAAGTTGCTCATACCAAATACTGATTTTCAACTCTATTTTTGCCTTATATACTGTATACATATATGTCCATGTATGTTTGCATATGTTTAATACATCGCTGCAGCTATTTCCCATTTCTTAGCAAAATCTAAACAAGAAGCACTCAGAGAGTGCAAACCTCCACTAAGGCAGCTCACTCTCTGGGAAGCATTTACTTTTAAGGAAATAGTATTGCATTTTGTATATATATTCATTTTGTTTTCTTTGTTCTATTTAAATGTACTTTAAGATATTTGTGGGGCAGTAAAAATTAGATAAAGGTAGCATAACAGATGCTTACTTTGATTACACAAACATTATGTAGGAGTAGGTAATGGATAATAGGTACTGATTTGTAAATAAGGGGAATTCATTCAAAACCTGTGTAACTATCATGTTTACAGACAGAATGACACACACACACACACATGCATGCGCACACTTCCAAAAAACCAAAACCTGCATGGTGGAGGTAGTGAGGTTGTAGCTCAAGACTTTTGCGCAGTGCTGTACATTATAAGAAAAAGGATTCTCAGGGAAATCCTCAAAATGTATAGTGATATTTTCCTGCTGTCCATAATAAAACATTAAATGTCAATATTTTGGGGTAATGGAAAAATTTATATTGTTTTTTTAAAGGGCACATATCGTGCTTTTAAGTCCTTCCTTTTCATATATAAATCATTCACTTGTGGTCTATATACAGTAAAACTGCAATGTTTTGGTCTGAATTCCTTGTTATTGTAGCTCCACAGACCCGTTTTACATTTTTTCTGAGGCACATCTTAGAGCAGCTCAGTTTGGTGCGGTCTCTTTAAATGTGAATCAGACATTTCATGCCCTGCCCCCCTCCAGGTCGCAGAGCGCTCCACTCCACCCCGTTCGGCCATTTTTGTAGTTTGATAGCAGTGATACGATTACCTACCGGCAGAGAAACAAGCACTTCAAAGAGGCTCTGATGCCGGGGGGTAATGTAAGGAATGGTGTGGGTTAATACACCCAGGAACCGAACATTTTGACTTGTCTACTTGCAACTTCAGCATAACTGAACTGGGACTACAAAATCACCTGTAAGTAAGCCGGAAGTCCATGTCCTTGTTTAGCAGTTCCACAGCAAATACTGTGTTGTGAGCTGGAGCCTATCCCACCTGACATAGGGCGAGAGGCAGGGTACACCCTCTGCAGGTCGCCAGCCTGTCACAGGGCTAACACAGAGAAAGAAAACCACTCACACCTATGGGAAATTTTGGTGGATTCAAACCCAGACCTTCAAGCTTGTGAGGAAGTAGTGCTAACCACCACACCACTGTGCTGCTACTTCCAGACTTGACATTTTATATTACAAATGTCCATCACCTTATATTTTTATCCTGCAAATGTCATGGTTGCACATGACCATGGTTGCACAGTTGCAGCTTAGTTCACACCTAGAATCTGGTGCACTGAAGAACTCAACCCATGTGAAAAATCTTGGTGTAATCATGGATACAGACCTTAGTTTCACCAACCATATTAAGGCTGTAACTAAATCAGCTTTTTGGCATCTCAGAAATATAACTAAACTCAGGGATTATGCATACCAGGAATATCTAGAGACACTTCATGCCTTCATTTCTTTCCTTGCAACCAAATTGTAAGCAGTTCATTCTTGAGTCAAAGTCAGCATTTATGGCAAATGTAATGCATGTTTCCCAGGCAGTCTTAATATGTTTTGCCTTGACCAAAAATAAATAAATAAATAAAAAATGGAATGACTATAATGTCACAGCAACCTTTGACCTCTGACCATGAAAATCCAATTAGCTCATCCTTGAATCCCTGTTGAACATATAAGCCAGATTTAAATGAAAGTCCCTCAAAGTATTTGTGAGGTATCACATTCACAAGAATGAGACAGTCTGAATATATATAATAAACATGAAAACCAGTCTTGTAAACAGTAATATGATGCTGGGATAAATTCTCCAATGCAGAGGCAGCCAGTGACTGGCAGCGAGCGCTGGAGTGTCTGCGGTCGGGGTTAGTTCTGTGCCAGTGGAGTCATTTCTCCTGGTGAACAAAGGAAGCTGCAGTAATCAAGTCTCAAAGAAATAAAAGCACGAGTGACCTTTTCTGAGTTGTGCAAACGAAAGTAAAGCCCTGATTTTGGCAATATGCTGAAGAATGGAGCTGAAGAAAACATGATTGCGCAACTTTTGTCATTTTGTAGTTCTAGTGTCATGACTGGGTGGTGCAAACATCCAAATTTAACTTCACCAGAGAGAAAACATGCGGTGTTGCGTTTTTAGAGAAGTAAAGGAAAAATACTTTTTTTGTAGTTAGAAAATAAAATTTAATCCAGTCAGGATATCAGTTCATACATAAAGAGCCGCAGGACAGACACTGAAATACTGCTCAGCTGATGAGCTTCTGCTCGTTTTCACAGCTGTTTGACAGCGCGACATGACAGACTGCAAAGACTGAAAAGACAAATCACGTCAAGTGATTAACAAGCATTTCATATATGTTTGTGTATAGAAAGCAGTATAAAACAAGTACAATAATGGACAGACAACAAGTCCAAAAAAATAAGGGTGTAAACATTTGTGTATATGTGCTTTTCATGACGCCAGCGTCACCACAAATCGGATCAACCGGTAACTGCCATTGTCGAGGCAGGGTATAGAAATAAACATTGAAGAAAAAAAAAAAACTCTACTCCTTTTGGTGTATCTGTAATGAGTATTGTATTCTAACAACTCTACACCTTTATATTTCAGCTAGCATACATTAGGAAAACTGCAGAACACTGCACTGAAACAATGCCGCACAATCTACGCAGGGCTTTTGTAACAGAGCACCATAATGATTTTAGTGTGTTTCCTCAGCGCTGTTTCCAGACATACTCTACTGTTTCCATTGGTCCCTTTTTTGTAGAGATGGTTGAAGTAACAACGAGGCACAGTGGGTATCAACAACAACACTTAATGTGGAGATGAATCTGGGTATTTCCAGTCTTCCAATGGACAGAGCCAGCTCATGTAGCAGTACTGAGGAAGCCCCACAACCTCAGGTCTTTGGGCAAAGTCTCCAAAAGTCTCCAGCTCGGAGCTCAAGTGCTTGTTTAAAAATGTATTGCCAGTTATGTTTATATGTAATTGGCAGCCACGGTGGTGCTAGTTTGGGCTTCAGGAACTTCCCTGGTTTCACTTGGTTTCGGAGGACAGCTGCTCCAGCAGTGGGTTGGCCTCAATCTCGGGTGTTTTGACGCTGTCGGTCCTCACGATGCAGGTAGGCCGGTGAAGATTGAGCATCACCATTAGCTGCTGCCTCTCCAAACGGAGCTCCTCGATCTGGGCCTTAAGCTCGGAGTTTACCATTTCCAGACGCTCCGATTCCTGGACAGAGGATGTTCAATTATTAGATACTATTGGAACATCCCTTACACATAGCAATCTTATGCCTAAAGACAATAAATTGAGATTGAAATTTGAGGGCACATTTAAACACACTTTACTGCTTATCTAACGTTTAAACGTGAATAAGCTGTTTGAGGTCAACTTGTTTTGCTTCCGCCCTTCAGTGCACAGTGCTGAGTCATGAACTCACCCTTTGAAGGAAGTCAGTCCGTTCCTTCTTTTTGTTTCGGCATCGTGCTGCAGCTACCTTGTTTTTCTCTCGTCTCCGTTTCCTCCTTTCTTCATCTTCATCCATCTGCAAATACAAAGTATTAATTTTAAAACAGATACTGACCACATTTTTAAAAAAAAGTAAACTGCATTTTACTGTTCTCTTTTTTCCTGCCTCAATCACAAGTTGTATAAAAATGTGAACATAGCCACCCTGAGGTTACCGCTTGGGCTTGTGGGTTACAGATTTGAAGCCTTGGGTTTGACACTTTGGCTGCTGCCATGTGTTTTCTTCTTTATGGCCATTGTTGGCTGACAGACAGAACTCAAAAATGACTCTTAGAACCTGACTAACGACAAAATTATAAAGCCTGTCTTGATAGACTTTAAACATCCTGAAGCTAATACTCCCATGACATACACGTTTCACACACACACACACACTTCTGCTCCATTTCCTCTTTTCTCTTCCTCCTCACCTCTGTCTTGATGGCCAGCGGCCTCTTCCCCAGCCTGCCCAGGAAGTGCAGCGGAGACAGCATGGTGCCCAACTGGCGGAAGTCAGCCAGCTTGAGTTGATCAGTGAGCGTGGTGGCCGAGATGCCCGCCAGCGGGCCCAGACTGGGCAGGGAGCCAGCCGCCAGCGAAGGGTCAGGTATCTGTCCCGGCATCATGTCCAACCCGGCCACCACCGCCGCTGTGGGAGGGGAGGGAGGGGAAGAGAGGAAGGAAGAGAGAAAAGAGGAAGAGGGGGATGATTAGGATGAGAGTCAACCCTAAAAAGAACTCGCTGACAGTGAGTATTCAGCTTTTTTTCACCACAGAGGAAAGCACAGGGTACACACCTATTTTAAATGCTTAAGCTTGTATTTCCCTTTAATTTAAGAATAGCAACCAATTAAATCAGCAGTTCTGAAATTGAAAAAAAATATGAAATAAATCAGATTTTTAAATTTTTTTTAGACTTTGTGATGCCTATACTGATATTTTTATGTTTAATTATTATGTTTTATTATTAATCCCACCCTTTTTGCAAAGCAAATGAAGAAATCTTGATTATAATTACTAACTTAACTGGTTTTAAAGTCTTCCAGCTCTCTGATATATATCTGATATTTTTCTACATTCATACTGATAACTGCTGTTTTGTTCATGCCAAAAAACATGTCACAGCTGCACAATTTTCTGTGCTTTGGCACGATTTCTGCATGGATTTATTCTTCCCTTCTTTCTTTTTAAGACTCGGTCGATAACAAACATTTAACTTATTATACTGCATCCATCTGGCAGCATCTTTTGTCTTTATTATGATGTTATACAGCTGGCATTTATTCACAAAAGTGTTTGTCACCATCTTTTGTCACTGCCATCAAATATCTTTGTAAATACTGGTTGCCGTTTCTAAGAATGACTTCAAAAGTTGACAGCTGTTTTATCTTCTTAGTAGGCAGCGGAAAAAAAAAAAGCTTCACATGGCAAGCACACTACACACTCATCTCTGTAGCTTCACAGGCAAATGGAAGCCATGAAAAGCTTCATGATCAAATACACAAATGGAGGCTACATTCTTTTACATTTGGATCATTTACAAAGTTTTGGTCTCTATTAACTTTTTTTTTGTGTGAAAAAGATTGAAAATATATAAAAAGTATTTGTGTGAAAACAGAGCAGGGTAACACTCATGCATTCCATCACCACCCCTCTTCCAACAATTTGGGGTATTCCAGAGGGTCTGACCACAGCACTTTTTAATGTAATCAGGCAGGAATGAAGGACAGAGGAGGAAAAAGGAGCAGTCATGCAGGCATAAAGGAAGTGGCTGGAGAATTAAGATGTCTCTCTAATTACTGTAAGGCAGAGAGTTGGAAAACTTCTGATGGCCAAATAAAAAACAAATGTTCCAGATGAGAACAGTGTAACATGAACCAACTCTACCCTGTCCATCCCTGCAATCTCTGAGGAGAGGCAAACCCACTGACTCCCTTACTTACTGTTCAGTATTTCAGCAGGAAATAAATGCAGTAAAACAAAACCGAAAAAAAGAAATAAGAAAAATGCCTGGTGTAGGCAAAAGACTGGCAAACCTTCAGCTGCCATTTCACCTTTTCAAAAAGACAATTTACTGGGTAGATCTAATCTTTTTGACCAAATTCCTGCACACCTGATACTTCAACTACTTTGGGCACACAGAGAAAATACAGAATTACCGCCCAAACTCACAGCTACAAGGACTTTTAAAAAAAAAAAAAAAAAAAAAGACAGATGATATCAATGTAACTTTGACGTTAACGGCTTAATTCACATTTGCCTCCTGAGCTTTCAGCTGTAGCTGAACTGCCACAGGTTAGGCACCAACTGAACAAAGCACCTCTCATACAGATCCAACAAAGACGTGTATTGTGAAGTGCTACAAAAACAGCTGACTTTGCTGGTGGGTAACTAGCTGACAGGCTGACTGTATTTAAAGTTGTACTAAGTTTTTCTTTCAGTGCTACTTTTTGTAGGGCTGAAAGACTTTCTCTATTACAAAGGCCACAGAAGAGGTAATGAAAAAAGCAGGGTTATGTAACTCTATTCTAATGTACTCCACCCTGTGCATGGGTTGGTCCCAAAGTGTTTTTACAGTCGGACTGGAGTTCACTGTCGTGCATGATGGCGACCAAATCCAGCAAACAATATCAAACCTCAGAGATATATGCATTAGACAAGGCATCAAATTATTTTCAGTATGTCTTACTTAGATTATAATTCATTAGTTTAACCATCTGTATCAAGTCTGGTGCAGAGCTTGAATCTAAAGCAGCTGTACAACCACAACCTTGTTGGGCTAAAACTTTAGACATCACATTTAAACTAAAGATGTAGTACATGTACAGTAAAAATATTTAAGCTAATCTCTATACTCCTTTTGACTTGTTCTCCACTACATTCAGAAATCTGCGTCATTTATCAAACCCAAGGACAACTCAGTGTGTGGAGTCAGTGTCTCATGAGGCATTTTATTACTTAAATCCCAACTGCCCCCTCTCTCCCACCCTATGTATACTCCCATTTACACAGTACTTGGCAGCAGCCTGTTGTTTTTGCTGGAGAGGAAAGGAACAAGACAGCCCTGGTAAAAGAAAAAAAAATTCCCTCAGACAAAATTCCTCCTCTCTGAAACTCCCAGGAGCGGTGTATTGGAATCGAGGGTGCCAAGGCCAGCTCATTCTGAAGAAAGGCTGTCTAAGAACAAGGAAATACAAACAATAGTAGAACTGCACAGATACATGTTTTGCTAAAGTGATTCAGAAATTTTGTCAGTTTAAGCAGAAGATCATGAGATGCAAGCTGCTGATCAATAACTTCAATGGAATTCAAAAGATGCGATCCAAACTAAACTCCGGATCAAGAGGAGAGCCACAAGAACTAAAGCGTCTTTTAGGAATTACTGAGCAAACTGCTCTGAGAGCCAAAATGGAGTCTAATATCAAAGTTGGCCAGACACTCAGCATCAGTTTACAGACTGAAATTAGGCTCCAACCTGGACAAACATAATTTTTCAAAGGAAGCTGACATTGAAGAAAATATGTTAATTCAAGAATAATCTTATTTTATGCCTATTAGACTGGCTCAACACACCCCACTGTAACCGAACCCTGCAACTGTCAGATATGTTGCAAGGAAAGCCCCCATTCCTCTGTCTGGCGTGTTGAAACATGCAGCTGAATTCAGCGCTTTTATAGATGTGCACTGCATACTTTGATTATACAAACTTAAATAAACCTCACATTTGTCTGCACAACATGAGATCACACAACTCAAAAGCCTGCAGGGACAATTTTTGCCAGCAGCCACCAGAACAAAGTTGAAATGATGCATGAAGGGAGATAGCTATCAGCTATGAGACATAAAAGTGAGTTATACACCATTCCAGACAATTAAGCTCGGCTGTAAACTTTAACACATAACAGGCACTTGAAGTGTCTCGCTTCTGAGTTAAACATGACTTTTAAGTTGAGTAGAAAGTTTGTTGTGTTTAATCTGTTCAGTCCGCCACACAAGTGTCTAAAAAAAAAAAAAAATCCCCTTTTGCAAATTTAACACCCATTCAAGCCTTAAGACACGAAACCTCACAGAAGCCTCATCTGTACAACACAGGGAAAGTTTACTGATGCATGTCTTGTGGGGCGTAATTATACCTAAAAGTGAGGTCAAAATGAGTCAAAGTGAATTTTAGATTTAAAAAAAGGGGGGGGGCTTCTCTCTTTTTCTTCTGTCAGCAGCAGCCTGCAGCCGAAGATTAGTGGTCAGCGTTTGATGATGCAACGGCATTACTGTGCTTTTGCAGTCAAGCAGAAAAGCCAGTGCCACAGCTTTTAGGCGCACACTAGCCTCAGACAAAGACACCTACACAACACCAGCAGCAGTGTGGGCACCGCTAGCTCACTGAGGGGACATGAGCTGAACCCA